>PVHP010052954.1:0-11017 GCA_004024765.1 Zapus hudsonius
TTTTTTTTTTTTTTTTTTTTTTGAGGTAGGGTCTCACTCTATCCCAGGCTGACCTGGAATTCACTGTGTAGTCTCAGGGTGGCTTTGAACTCATGGTGATCCTCCTACCTCTGTCTCCTGAGTGCTGGGATTAAAGGTGTGTGCCACCATGCCCGGCTCCTTATCTCTCTTATAAATAAAAATATTTTGGGCTGAAGCAATGGCTTAGTGGTTAAGGCGTTTGCTTGCAATGCAGAAAGAAGGACCAGAGTTCAATTCCCTAGTGCCCATATAAAAAGCCAGCTGCACAAGGGGGCGCATGTGTCTGGATTTCATTTGCAGAGGCCCTGGTGTGCCCATTCTCTCTCTCTCCCTCCTCTCAAATAAAATATTTAAAAATATTTTAAAAATTAATTCTCATATAAGACCCTTCTCAAAGTAAAATTGCTATATCCTGAGTGTTGGGCTCAGGAGGCATGGTGGACCTGAAGGGCCAGGTGTGGTGGAGCACGCCTTTAATCCAGCACACTTGGGAGGCAGAGGTAAGAAGATCTCAGTAAATTCAAGGCCAGCCTGGGCTAGATCGAAACCTTACCTGGGGGCGGAGGGGGGGGGAGAAAGAAAGAAAAGATTAAAGGAAACAGGTATTCTGCTCACCTGTGAAAACCAAGTTGATTATAGAAAGTAACAAGGGTCAGAAAGAAACAGACCTGCTCTCTCATATGCGGATCTTAGTGGCTAATTTTTCCATAGGTGCATTTGTGTGTGTGTGTATGTAAAGCCCATGAGAGGGTAAAAACCCGAGTGGGAGGGGACTCATTGACCACTTGTGGACTGAAAGTGGAGGGGACACTAGGAGTGGGGACAGCCAAGGTGCATTGGATGTTTTCAGTGTTAAAGCAAAAGCCTTCTGCTATCCTGCTGTGGAATGCCATTTCCTGGGGAACTTTGCCCAGAAGTGCAGTCTTGTTCTTCCCCTGGGTCATGACAGATGTCTCTCACAGGGCCGTAATACTTGTGGATTCGTTCGTAATCTTTGTAATCTTAAGGGCATTAGTAGAAGATGACTCCATGGTTTTAACATTTCAAGCACATGAGAATGTCAGCTGTAAGCATAGTGGGTTCGTTTAAGGAATGAGCATGTTGAAGCCCCGCACTTCCACGGGCAAGTGGAGTGCGTGTAAATCCTCGTCCTCACACTCTCAACGCACTGCGTTGCAGAGCTACACCTAAGAGCGGTACGATGCCAAATCGCCATTCACGTAGAAGCGCTTGCTTGCTAAGTCTGTCTAGTCCCCAGAACGAGTATAAAGCAAGATGTGACAAGAGATCCTGGCACACCTATTCTCTTTGCCCCCACTCTGTCTTCCAAACAAGCAAATATTTTTTAAAAATAATTATTTGAAAGGAGAAATGGAGAGGAAGAGAATGGCCACTGCAAGAGCCTCTTCCTCTGCAGATGAACTCCAGAAACGTGCCTCTGTGCGTCAGGCTTTCTGTGGGAGCTGGGTACTTGAGCACCTCCCCAGTCCAATTAAATATATGTATATGCCAGGTGTGGTGTGCACACCTTTAATCCCAGCACTCAGAAGCTGAGGTAAGGATTGCCCACCGTGAGTTCAGGCCACCATGAGAAAGCAATGAATTCCAGATCAGCCTGGGTTACAGACCTTACCTCGTAAAAACAAATAAATAGAAAGAGCTACAACTGAAAAAGGTTATCTCAGATCTTAACCTTACATTTTAGAACCTTCTGGTGTTTTTCTCAAGAAAATGCATGCAATGTATTAACTTTTTCGTTAAGCTTAGAACAAATTAAAGTTGTGGTTAAAAGTCTTGTAAAAACGCTTCAGCATTGCCACATCGTAGTCGTTTTCAGGACCTCAGCTCTCCGGCAGAAACACATTCAGATAGATGGATTAACCTTCCGATTTTGGTAATTCACGCAGGTTTGGCCTCGCTGCCTTTCTACAGCCAGAAAGACTCGTGGAGGTTTAAAAGGCCCGACGCGTCCGCGCCGAGACCCGGGGCGCTAGGACCTTCCGGAACCTGGCGCGCTGGGCGCGCGTCCGCGTCCTGGATCACGTGGACGCGCCGTCACGTGACGTCCCTGGCGTCGGGGGCGGCGGGCGAAATGGCGGCGCACCTGTCCTACGGCCGAGTGAACCTGAATGTGCTGCGCGAGGCGATGCGCAGGGAGCTGCGCGAGTTCCTGGACAAGTGCGCGGGGAGCAAGGTGAGGGCCGGGGTCTCCCCGGCGGCGCCGTGCCCGGTCCCGGGGTCTCCCCGGCCTCCCGGCGGCGCCGTGCCCGGTCCCGGGGGCGGGGCGCATCTGCTGGCACCCCGGTGTCCGCGGCAGCCGAGAGCAGAATATCCACATGGTGAGCCTTCCCCGGCGGACGCGAGAGGCAGGGCTGGTACCGTCTGGGACGTGGGACCCGGAGGTCGTCCTCTCTGCCACTGACCACACGGGTCAGTGCTTGTCTCAACCGCCACAGTCTGAAGCCCCCACACCTGACAGCCTCACGTAACAGATTCTGAACGAAGATGGAGCTATTTGGCATTTTACTTTGGACCTTAACATAGGACTATTTCTTCTGTCCAAGCACCCAGTTTATAAGGGTGGCATCTAGTGACTTTAAAGGATTTATTATTTTTATTTTATTTTAAATATATTTTTATTTATTTGTTAGGGAGAGAGAGGCAATGGGAATACCAGACCCTCTTGCTGCTGCAAACCAACCGGACAGATGCATCACTTGGTGCATCTGGCTTTACTGGGTACTGGGGAATTGAACCTGGGTTGGCAAGCTTTGCAAGCAAGTGCTTTTAACCACTAAGTTATCTCCTCAGCCCCTATTTTTTAAAATTTATTTTATAAAAATAGTTTATGGGGCTGAAGAGATGGCTCAGTGGTTAAGGCGCTTCCTGGGTTCAGTTCCCCAGTACCCAGGTAAAAGCCAGATGCACAAAGTGGTGCACGCAGCTGGGGTCTGTTTGCAGCAGCTGGAGGGCCTGGTGCACCCATTTCCCTATCTTCTCTTAATCTTGCAAATAAGTAATATACTTTATTTATTTATTTATTTATTTGAGACAGAGACAGAGTATGGGTGGGCCTGGACGCACTGCAAACAAACTCTAGACACATGTGCCACTTTGTGCATCTGGCTATAGTGGGTACTGGAGAATTCAACTTGGGTCATCAGTCTTTGCAAGCAAATGCCTTTAACCTCTGTGCCATTGCTCCAGCCCTTAATTTTTAAAAAAAAAACTTTTTATTGATAGCTTCCCTAATTATAGACCACAAACCGATCAGTATGATTCCTTCCCTTTGCCCCTCCCCCCATATTTCTTTCCTCTTTCAGTCTCTGTTTTGTTTCTCTTTTCCTCCCATTTTGTATAGGTATTATTAGGCCCTTTGAGGTCATGAATATCAAGGCCCTTTTGTGTCTGGAAGTTTCTGTTGTAAGCAGTCCTACCCTTCCTTTGGCTCTTTTTAGTTTTTCAAGGTAGGGTCATACAGTAACCCAGGCTGACCTGGAATGTAGTCTCAGGGTGGCTTTGAACATGGCAATCCTCTTACCTCTGCCTCCCAAGTGCTGGGATTAAAGGAGTGGACCACCATGCCCGGCTCTCCTTTGGCTCTTAAATCTTTCTACCACCTCTGTCGAAATAGACCCTGAGCCTCTGGAAGTGTGATAAGAGATGTCCCAGTGCTGAGCACTCCACTGTCATTTCTTAGCACTGTGGTGTCTTTTGCATCATCCCAGTGGTCACGACCATCTGAAAACAGAAGCTTCTCTAGCCAAAAGTGAGAGGAGCATTATTATTGGTATGCTCATTTTTTAAAAAAAATTGCTTATGAGGTAGTTTGGTGGGCATAATGTATTCATTTAGCCAGACAACAACAGTCATTACTCCTCTAGGGCTCATGACCTCTTCAGGACCAGGCATGCTTTCCCTCCCATGGAGCAGGAGTGCAGTCCAATTAGAGAGCAGTTGGTTTCCCCCATAACAGACATACCACTATTGCACCAGTTGGCACATTTGGCCTGGCTGGCCAGTCTTAAGGCTTACAAGGTCCACTGCTGTTCACCACTGTTGATTTCTCTCTCCCATAGGGCTGCATGCAGCCATAGCTTTTTCTAGCTTTCTGTCAGGTAGTTAACAGGGAGGAGGTTTCCAGCTCAGCTACAGCTTGATTTCTCAATGACCTGCAGCCTGAGCATGTATGGTCTTCAGCAATAGGGTCTTACCCTCTTGTTCTGGTGGTCAATCAAGAGCCTTAACAATGGTCTGTAATGTTTTGGAGGCCCCAGGAACCTCCCTGGCCACTACTCACTGGAAGGTATCCCATCCCTGGCACTGAAGTTTTTCTAGTAACAATCTATAGCTCCTGGGTGTGCCATTATATGAAGGACAGCATGTGGCGTTTGGCTTTCTGGGCCTGTTAGTTACCTCGCTTAGTATGATCCTTTTCAGATCCATCCGTTTCCCTGCAAATTTTATAATTTCATTTTTATTTACCGCTGCATAAATTTACCATTGTATAAATGAACCACATCTTCATTATCCACTCATCAGTTGAGGGACCCTTATTTTGTTTTTGTTGTTGAAATAATGCCGTGTAACCCAAGCTGCCTTTGAAACTCCCCATCCTCCTTCCGCTGCCTCCCGAGTGCTGGGATTACAGGCATGCAACGCCATGCCCTGCTGTAGAATTCTTTTTTATTTTATTTACTTGTATGGAGAGAGAGAAGAGAGATAGAAAATAGGCATGCCAGGGCCTCCAGCCATTGCAGACAAATTCCAGATGCATGTGCCATTTTGTGTATCTGGCTTTACATGGGTACTGGGAAATCGAACCTGGGTTGTTCAGCTTTACAGGCAAGCACCTTAACCACTGAATAAACTCTCCAGCTTTTTTTTTTTTTCCAAGGTAGGGTCTCACTCTAGTCCAGGCTGACCTGGAATTCACGATGTAGTCTCAGGCTAGCCTCAAACTCATGGTGATCCTACTACCTCTGCTTCCCAAGTGCTGGGATTAAAGGCGTGCACCCCATGCCTGGCTAGATTTTATTTATTTATTTATTTATTTATTTATTTATTTATTTATTTATTTATTTATTTATTTGGTTTTTTGAGGTAGGGTTTCACTCTAGCCCAGGCTGACCTGGAATTCACTATGTAGTCTCAGGGTGGTCTTGAACTCACTTGATTCTCCTACCTCTGCCTCCCAAGTGCTGGGATTAAAGGCGTGCACCACCACGCCTGGCTGATTTTATTTTATTTTTAAGGTAAAAACGAGAGAATGGGCACACCAATGCCTCTTTCCACTACAAATGTACTCCAGATGCATGCACCACTTTGTGCATCTGGCTTTATGTGGGTACTGAGGAATTGAACCCAGGCCATGGGGCTTTTGACCTCTAAGCCACCTCCTCAGCACCCCCTCCCCCATTTTTTTAAAGCAGGCTGGTCTACTCTAGCCCAGGCTGGCCTTGAACTCGTAGTGATCCTTTTATGAAGTAAAACAGCCGGCCACCATGCCCGGCTGCCATTTGTAGGATTTCTTTTAAATGTTAGTCCCTCTCTGTCCTCCTCAGTTTATCAGTTCCCCTCTAAGTATCTGGCCCTTGTACTCAGAAGAGAAGAATAAACAGAGTTGTTTTAAGAACCAGCTTGATCCAAGTATGGTGGCTCATTCTTTAATCCCAGTACTTGGGAGGCTGAGGCAGGAAAATCTCTGTAAGTTCAAGGCCAGTCTGGGATACATAGTGAGTTCCAGGTCAGCTTGGCCTACAGTGAGGTCCTGCCTCAAAGGGGGGGGGAGCGTAGGGAGGAGAGAAAGAAAGAGAAAGCACTAGTATTGGGAGAGTAGAGCCCCAAGAGGCACAGTGGTTGCTTGCTGCCACTGGGACCTGAAAGACTAAACCTGTCACAGGGGCTCAGGTAAATTCAGCATGAGATCATCGCTGGCTCCAGTGCCAATATTATGAATGAAATATTATGTCATAGTTTTGCAAAATGTTACCAGGGGTCTTTATACTATTTCTTGCAACTGAAGATTTTTCTACAAATTTATTTATTTTATTATCTACAAATTTTTAAGTCAGAATTTCAGCTGAAAAGAGGAGGAGCTAGGGAGATGGTTCAGTTGCTAAAGGTGCTTGCTTGCAAAGCCTTTTAACCTGGGCCTAGGTTCAATTCCCTAGCCACCCACGTAATGCCTGACATATCCAGGGTTCCATTGCATTAAGAGACCTTGGCTCACACTCATGTACACAAATGAATATTTTTTTTTAAAGGAACTAAAATTGTAGTTACTGTTTTTTTTTTTTTTTGAGACAGAGTCTCACTCTAGCTCAGGTTCACCTGGAAATCAAGGAGATCCTCCTGCTTCAGCCTCCTGAGTACTGGGCTTGTAGGTGTGAGACACCATATCCAGCTAGAAGCTGTAAGGTTTTAGCAGTAGAAATGGTCTGGAGCAGTGATTTGTGGCATCAGCATGAGATTTGAAATAGTTAGATTTTGTATAATTCTCATTTTCCATGTTTCAATATAATCATACCATGACACAGACATGCAGCAAACTAGTTCCTTCTTTTTGGTAAGGACAGTTCTTCACTCGTTAACTCCCGGGACCCCCAGGAGCATTCCTTGCCCCTTGTGATACTTTGTAGGCCCTCAGGCCATGGATGTGGTCAGAGCCAGTAAAAATTGGAACACCAAGTTTGAAGAAAATACACCTGCTCTATGTAACTGCTATTTTCTACTGACACTGTTGAAATTTCTTTTTTTTTTTTTTTTTTGGTTTTTCGAGGTAGGGTCTCACTCTAGTCCAGGCTGACCTGGAATTTACTATGTAGTCTCAGGGTGGCCTCGAACTCACGGCAATCCTCCTACCTCTGCCTCCCGCCGAGTGCTGGGATTAAAGGTGTGCGCCACCACGCCTGGCTGACACTGTTGAAATTTCTGAGAATGTGTAAAATAATGTTTCTCTTACAGGCAATAGTGTGGGATGAGTACCTAACAGGACCATTTGGCCTGATTGCACAGTATTCGCTCCTGAAGGTAAAGAGGCATTTATAATGTGTTTACGTATTTATGATTCTGAGCTTTAGCAGTGATAGTCTTCTGATTAAATTAGTTGAACCACTGTTTGTTCTGTACAAACACTGATACTAACATGCGTTTCATGTTTTGTGCAGGGGCTGCAGTGTCACCCAGTGGTCATGTACTTGCCTAGCTGGAGCTGATCTGCAGCACCACGTGCAAAACAAAAATAAAATCACTTTGCAGCCGGGTGTTGTGGTGCATGCCTTTAATCCCAGCACTCAGGAGGCAGAGGTAGGAGAATTGCTGTGAGTTCAAGGCCATCCTGGGACCACTAAATGAATTCCAGGTCAGCCTGGGCTAGAGTGAGACTCTACTGTGAAAACAAACACAATAAAAAAATAAATTTGCATGCTGAGTCTAGCATTGTATTATGTGACTATTGTTGGTGTCTTTGATTCCTCATTGTGTTAGAATCATTTGCATGCTGATGTAATAGGTTTTGTTTGATTTATTTATTTATTTATATTTATTTATTTATTTATTTTTTTTGAGAGGGTCTTACTCTAGCTATGCAGCCCCAGGCTGGCCTCAAACTCAGAGTGATTCTCCTACCTCAGTCTCCCAAGTGTTGGGACTAAAGGCGTGTGCCACCACACCTGACTGTAATAGCTATGGGTTCTATCCTGAAACTGCCCTTTAGGTATTTGGGGATATGAGAGATTTGCAAGTGTGGGGATGATAGATTTCAGGATTTTTGTTAACCTTTCTTTCATATTTGTGTTTTCCTAGGAACATGAAGTGGAAAAAATGTTTACTCTTAAAGGAAGTCGTTTGCCGGCAGCTGATGTCAAGAATATCATTTTTTTTGTTAGACCCAGGCTAGAATTGATGGATATAATTGCTGAAAATGTGCTCAGGTATCTCAGAGCTAGTGTCAAATAAAGTTGGTCCTTATAATGACTTTCATGTACCGAGTGACTTCTCCCAGACAACCCCTGTTCCTGTGAGTGTCCAGACTGGAGGAGCATTAGAGGGTGCATGGAAACTTAGAAAGGTCGGCTTTCATTCTCTCAGGAAAACGAAAAGGCCTGTACCAATGGAAAGAACCCAGGCTTCAAAATAAAATTTCAAAAAAAATCCCTTTAATGTTGGTTTTGGTTTTTTAGGTGGAGTCTTACTCTAGCCCAGGTTGCTGACCTGGAACTTACTCTGTAGTCTAGGCTGACCTTGAACTCATGGCAGTTTTCCTTCTGAGTGCTAGTATTATAGGCATGAGCCACCACACCCAGTTTTAATGGTTATTTTTCAATATACTTGAATTTCATAAGCAAAATAAGTAAGAGCTGATTAACGTTTAATGTAGAATTCAGTCTGTAGAGGATATTCCCTACATAGTCTGTACTCTGAAGTACAGTTGATCGATACAGTCCTTGAAGCCTTAAAAGTATATTGGTTATTTTTGGAAGTCCACTCTGAAGGAGAGTCAACAATGACCTCTCATTTTCATATAAGACTGGGTTGTTATAGTGATTTGGTAAAAGCAGTGTTTTCCCATAAGACCCAAGTGCCTCGTTTTCATAAACCTGAGAGTTGTAATGCGCCATTAGGTGGTTAAGAGAATACTAGGAGATAAAGTACAAAGTTTGACTGTCTGTGACTCAGTGCTGCTTCCCTGTAGACAAGAGCGGAGGACAGAAGTGTCAACAACAGCCTTCCTGTGTTTACCTAAGCAGCCTTTAGCAGTGGGGAGAAAGTTAGCAAAACCCTAAGGATCTCCTTAGCTAATGATTGTTACTTCCTTTGCAGGGAAGATAGACGTGGCCCAGCCAGAGATTTCCACATTTTGTTTGTGCCCCGCCGCAGCTTGCTGTGTGAGCAGCGCTTAAAGGACCTGGGTGTGCTGGGATCCTTTATCCTCCGGGAGGAGTTCAGTTTAGATCTCATCCCATTTGACGGGGACCTCCTTTCCATGGAGGCAGACGGCGCCTTCAAAGTGAGTTTGCTATTTCCCTGACACCAGACTTGTTTTTGTCCAATTTATGAGTAGTCTTGTCATAACACTGTTTTCTTTTGATGGTTTGTTTGTTTTTCCGAGGTAGGGTCTCCCTCTAGCCCAGGCTGACCTGGAATTCACTACATTGTCTCAGGCTGGCCTCGAACTCATGGCGATCCTCCTACTTCTGCCTCCTGAGTGCTGGGATTACTCCTAGCTGGAAATCTGATTGATTGATTGATTGATTGATTGATTGATTGATTGGAGGTAGGGGCTTCCTCTAGCCTGTATTGACCTGGAATTCACTTATGTAATCTCAGGCTGGCCTTGAACTCTTGGTGATTCTCCTTTTTTTTTTTTAATATTTTATTCATTTTCAGGCAGAGAGAAGGAGAGAGAGAAAGAGAGACAGAGAGAAAGAGAAAACACACACCAGGGCCACCACCTTGTGGGTCTGGCATATGTGGGTGCTGGGGAATTGAACCCAGGGCCTTAGGCACTGGAGGCAAGTGCCTTAACCGCTGAGCCATCTCTCCAGCCCAGGTGATCCTCCTTTCTACCTCTGTCTCCCAAGTGCTGGGACTAAAGGCATGTGCCACCACGCCCAGCTGGAAATTCATTTTTATGTACATTGTTTGTTTTGAGCCAGGGTTTCACTATAGCCCAGGTTGACATGGAACCCAGCGATTCTCTTACCTGAGTCTCCTAAGTGCTGGGACCAAGTGTGCCTGGCTTCATTTTTATATACTTTCAAAGCATACTTTGTGTATTTTATAAAGTAAAATATATATATGTATATATTTTTAAATATTTTTACTTAGTTGAGAGAGAGAATTAATGGGTGCACCAGAGCCTCTTGCTGCTGCAAATGAACTCCAGACGCATGCACCACACCACTTTTCATATCAAGCTTTACATGGTACTAGGAAATCAAACCAGGCTCAGAAGGCTTGGCACGCCAGTACCTTTAACTGCTCAGTTATCTTTCCAGCTTGTAAAATATATAAATAAAATAAATATTTTATTTATCTATTTGCAAGCAGAGAGAATGAATGAATGAATGAATGAGTGAGTGAATGGGCATGCCTCTTGCACTGCAGAAGAACTCCTGATACGCCACTATTGCACAAGTATAGTGGTGTCCCCTGTTTGGTCCCAACATTTTGGCCAGTTTCCCCCAGCAGCACATGTTGTGCTTTCCAGCACTAGAGGGGCAAATCATCTGGGAGCTGGCTTCCTTCCAGATTCCAGCTGGGTCTCTCGATGTTCTGTGTAGACAGCCTGTGGTGTCTTCAGCAATAGGGTCTTGTCTTTTATCTCAGGCAGGTAATCAAGTGCTTTGACAGAAGCCTGTCTTGTTTTGGGGACCTTATAGTCTCTCTGATCAACAGCTCAATGTGGGTAGTAACCAATTTCTGGTACTGGGAGTTACAAGCCAGAGCCAATTGATTAGGATTAGGCTTCAGCCCACCCTCTTCAGGGCCCATTTTACCAGATGCTACCCCCATATTCCTCTGGAGGAGTATATCTTTTTTTTTTTTTTTTTTGGTTTTTAGAGGTAGAGTCTCACTCTAGTGCAGGCTGACCTGGAATTCATTATGTAGTCTCAGGCTGGCCTTGAACTCATGGTGATCCTCCTACCTCTGCCTCCCGAGTGCTGGGGTTAAAGGCGTGCACCACCACGCCCGGAGAGTATATCTTTTTGTATACAAGGGTTCTATGATACCAATTCATTTTGGATTTAGTTTTGTGTATATATCTCTCCACCCTCCCACTCCTTCCCCCCAAACCCTTCCATCCCTATTATCTGTTCCTTGAGTTTAATGCCAGGTATGTTTGCAACTCAAGCTATCCTGGTTGGGAACTGCAGATGAGGGAGAATATGCGGCGTTCGTCTCTCTGTGCTTGTGCGAGTTCGCTGAGTATAGTCTATTCCAGGTCCATCCATTTTACTGCAAATTTCATTGTTATTTTCCTTACTCCTGA
>PVHP010052955.1:0-10925 GCA_004024765.1 Zapus hudsonius
ATTTTAAAAAAAAAGATGAGTATTCAGTTCCGTGGCACTTGGAAGGATTCAAAGATGAGCAAAGTTTAGTTTTATAGTCAGCTTTCTTGTTGCTACAAAGAACTCAACCAAAAGTCAGCTTTTGGAGGAATAGGTTTACTTTACCTTACAGACTCAAGGGAAACTTCATGATGGCAGGGAAATTGATGGCACAAGCAGGAGTAGACATCACCTCTGCCACAGCACTGCAAACAGAGGGAAGGTGTGCCAAACACTGGCCAGAGGAAGCCGCCTCCATATGCCTGCCCACAACAACACAGCTCCAACAAGTTTCCAGTTCCAAAACTGCCATCATCTGGGGATCACATTAAGTTTATGGAGGACACCTGAATCAAACCAACCCAGTTTATTTGTTACTTTTCTCATTGCTATGACAAAATGCCTGACAAAAACAACTTAAGGAGAGGGTTTATTTTGGCTCACAGATTGAGGGTCCATTGTGTCTGGGAAGCATGGTGGTGGAAACATGAGGCATTGGTCACATTGGATTCTCAGTCAGGAAGAAGAGAGAGATGAATGCTGCTGCTCAGCTTTTGTCCTTTTGATTCAGTTCATGGCCCCACCCATGGCATGGTGCCAGCCACATTCAGGGTGCATCTTTGCTGCTGAGTCATGGAAGAAACTCCTAGACACACTCAGAGGTGTGTCTCCTAGGTGATTCTAGATCCATTCGGATTGACAATGAGGCATCATAATTCCTGGCTTCACACATGCTTAAGACCCACTGAAGGAGGTAGACACCCTTTGTCCTTTGTCGAGCTGGCATGTGAGAAAGGATGAAAACCAGCTTAATGTGAACTCCAGCCTTCAACCTGGGTCTTAGCTTCAAAGAATAGGTGGACCAAGGAGTAGTGGGCAGGCTTTTTGATCAAATGTTATTTTGTCTGTGTGTGTGTACACAGCACTGTGAAGCATCAGGTAGAGTTGACATAAAAACCAGTAGGGGAAATAGCTGTGGAAGTTTGGCGGGAAGGACAGGGTTTTACTAACAAGCCTGGTGTGTTTGCCTCAGAGGTGAGAAAGTACATAAAATGGAAGAGCATTGTTTCTCTGAAGTACTAACTCTTTTTCTGCAGATCATCTTGGCCACATGTCTGAGTTTTTCAGAGAAATGATTGTTGTTTGTAGCTGCGTAATACACAGAATTCTTAACTTTAAGCAAATTAAAAACCATAAGAGGAAAAAGTATACAACATAATGATGGGGTTTATTTGTATACAGTTTAAATAAAATGAAGAAAATTCAATGTTGCGTTAACATTGAACTACATCTAATGAACAGTGTTAGGTTTTTAGTAATGGATTTTTTCACTTTGCTAGACTTTGGATATTTTTAAGATGAATAGACTACTTAAACCAGAGAGGTCTTACTCTAACTACACACAGTTCTTTCCATTTCAAATACATTTAAGAATAACACACAAGACAAGGAGGATAGCAGGTAGAGAAAAAGAAAACAAAGGAGGGAAAGACAGCCTTTTCAGAATGTGCAAGGTGTGTAGCAGCAAACTTGACCTTAAAATTCAGGGATATAAGAGCCAAGGCAATAGGTCTAACTTATTGTGGCTGCTTCCAGGATGCTGTGGAGAATGGGCACTCCCATTTTTAACATGTACTGTTGCAGTAACTTGTAATACAGAGAGAGAATACTACGAGCCTGTTGGTAGAAGACTTTCTCCTGATTGACAAGGTAGCTCCAGCATCGCACAGAGAGAACAGCGTAGCTTGACTGCTTCTGCCTGTGTTGCTTTTTATTTTCTCAAACTATAAGCTCAGTACTGAAAACTGACTTGTTCTAAAGACTGAAGCGGCCCAAGAGATTTCAGAGTATTTAATACTTTTCTCACTTGGGACTGGATAAGAATTTAATTATATAAATTATTTTTAAAATTCATTATGTTCCTACTTAGCTATAACAAGAATGGCATACTTAAAGAATTATATTGATATCAGCCTTCTAAATTTATAACCTTAGATGCAGTCTTACAGGTTGAAGATAAAATTAGAATTAATGAGATAGCATTGGAATACAAATATGCAATGTGGAAGTGGCTGGAAAGGATGTCTGTCGTTAGCTTATAGCATTTATGAAGGGTTTCAGGTTTTAGCTCCAATGGCTTTTACCCAGTGATGTCTTCCCTCACCTCAACTCAAAGATAGGGTCATTCCAGATTGAAACTGTGACATTTGGCTTGTGAAACCAAAGACTCATGGTTGTCTCATAATGCAAAATGCACTCAATCCAACTTTAAAAGCCTCCTAAAGTGTTAACAGTTTCAACACTGTTCAGAAATCCAAAGCCTCTTTCAAGACTTGAGTCAAAACTCCTAGGTCCAAAAAAAAAACAAAAAAAACAAAAACAAAAAAACTCCTAGGTCCTACAAGTCCTTGGAAGATCAAAAACAAAAGTTACATACTTCTAATGTACAGTGACATGGGGAAAATATTCCCTTTCCAAAGATAAAAATGAAGACTATCAAAGAAATATTTTACCAAAGCAAGATTGAAACTCAGAAAGGCCATGCCAGCATGGCAGCTTGTAGTGACATCAGCCGAGCTCCAGCTAACTTGGGCAGTGCCTGCTGGCCTTTCCTGCTAAAGTACCTATGATATGTTCTTGGGCCAGCTCCACTTGAGCTTTCTTTGGCAGACGACTCATATTCAGGTATCTCCAATATCCTGCATCTCTTGCATCTTCAGCTTCACCCTAATAGCTTTCTGAATAGTTTACTTAGGAGATTCATACAGGGAATCGCTTGCTACACAATGCCTGGCCTCCCAGGCTTTTCTCAGAAATCTTGGTACATGCCTTCATGACCCCCTAATTGTTGCATTCTGTCTATCTACAAAACCTGCACCATGTGGGCAGTGCCAAGTTGTGCTACCCTCTGAAGAAATAGCCAGGTCTCTTGCATCAAGGCTGCCACAGCCTCTGAATACCTAGGTGGCTGAACCTGGAGAAACAATTTTCTAGATGGCTTTCCAGCAGAGCACCCAGCAGCACTCTTTTCAAGTGACAGCCTTTCCAGTGGGTGTTCTGTTTTACACCCTGAGCCTAGTGACCTACTTCTACCAGCCAGATCCCTTCCATAAGGCTCCACATCCTCCTAAAATAGCACCACCAACTGAGAAAGAAGCACACAGAATAAGCCTGTGAGGGACATCTCCCATTCAAACTGCAGCACAATGTAAGGGAATTTTTGATAACTTTTGTGCTGCATAATGTATTTTACTATGGAATGTTTATATGTTAATTAGAAAATAATACTCATTGCACTTTCTTTTTTATTTCTTTTTCTTTTTGCACTTTCACAAACAAGTGGACTGCAGTTTATTGTGTGTGTGTGTGTGTGTGTGTGTGTGTGTGTGTGTGTGTGTGTGTTTTAGAGACCCATTGCATTGCCTTGAGTCAAGGAGCCACTTAAGCTTATGTTAAGCATATACATTTCTTTCTTACCACCTTCATGGAGCTTTTCTTCACTGTAATAGAGCTCACCAGGTAGAAGATGCAATTGGATATACTTCTAATCTGAATCTAGGTTTAATGAGAAGCAATTAGTTAATGTGTTAAATTAGCTGTATTGAACAGCTTATTGGGAGAGGTCACCAAGTTCTCCTTTGGACATCATTGTAAGAGAGAACTGAAACATTTTTATTTCCATCTTTGCTTATAAGGAAAACATGGTTTTTAAACATTTCTAGGCTGCTGACAGCTCTCCTCCCACTCCAGCCATGCTTGCTGCCCTCACCAGCCAGCTGGTGGAGCTCACTGAGCTGATCCAAGGAGGCCCATGTGGAGGTGGTGAAGGACAAGGCTGGAGCAGGCTCTGCCACCTTGTCCATGGCAGACATCAGTGCCCAATTTCTCTTCTTTCTCATGGACACCATGAATGGAAAGGAAGGAGTTTTCCAGTGTTCCTTAATTGGGTCCATACAGACAGAATGCACTTTTATCTTGACCCCTTGCTGCTGGGGAAACGGGATCAGGAGAAGAATTCTCAAGCTGAAAGCTTTCATCAAGAAAGGTAAAGACCTTTGTCAAGAACATGAAGTGAGGTGTGGTCTTCAAGAGCAATGTTAACTCTTTTGGGCATCTTGTCACTAAAAAGTCAGTTCAGAGACCTTGGAACTTTAATTTGCTTTGATGATGGAAGTATTGTATCTGCATTATCCAACCCTTCCATAGTATGGCTGGTCTATTGATAGGACAATCAAAACAGACTTATATTTCCTGATGTCCTCCAAAAAGTATCTTGCATCAACAAGTAAGACCCCAAGGCTAAAGATTTCTTTAAAAATCATATGAAGAAATTTTATAGATACACAGAATGCTGTGACTAACTCAAGTTTCTGAAAGAATGCATACGCTAGAGATGAAAAGAGCTGATAATCACCATGCAGTGATAAAGTAGTGGACTTAAGAAATAAATGTGGGTTACATATAGTGATGCACACCTATAATCTCAGCACTAGGAAGGCCAAGGCAGGAAGGAGTTTGAGTCCAGCTTGGCCTACTTGATGAAACAAATATTTTCCTTCCAAAGGCCAAAGTTCTAAAGGATCTGAGATGCTTAGGTAAGCACAAAGTGCATTCAAGTTGTGTTTGGAGCTAGAATAGTAAGGTATAGGTAGACACACTGTCTTCTGTTGGAATAGGGTACTGAGGATTGAACATAGGGTCTGGTACTGAGCCATATCCCCAGCCCCTGCAGAAGACATTCTCAATGATAGCTGTTTAATATAGAAATCAGACCTTATCTTATACCATTCTTCTTTTACTTCTTTTTTTTTTTTAATTAAGTAGAAACTTTGAATGGACAAATCATTAGCTGGTACTATCATTTCCCTCCTCCCTCCTGCCATTCTGCTGAGGGCCTTCCTTAGTGAGATTGCTAGTATTCACAATGGGGTTGTGGGTTATGAGTTGTAAGAGCAGCATTCGGTCATGGGTAGGGCAATGCCTCTGGATATTCCCTCCCACTCTGTGGCTCTTACAATCTTTCTGTCACCTCTTCTGTAATATGCTCTGAACCATGGAGGGTGTGTTTTGAGTCTGCTTTAGTATTGAGCTCTTAGCAGCTTCTAGATTTCTGCTTTGGTATGTTTTGAGTATCCTCAGTGTCTGCCTCCATCACACTGGCACAGGTTGTCAGGCTCCCTGTGGAAGCAGCACTCTTGCTCATAGTTGTTTTAATTTACATTTCCTTGATGGTTAAGCATGAACATTTTCTTAAGTATTATCCTAGCCATTTGTATTTCTTCCTTTGAGAATTTTCTATTGCCCCATTTTTCTTTTGAGTGGATTGTTTGGTAGAATTTGGCTGAGAATCCATCAGGTCCTAGACTTTTCCTTTTTGGGAAGTTTTTTGATTACAGTTTTAATCTCAGTGAATATAATAGGTTTACTTAGAAGATTTATCTGCTCTGGGTTTAGTTTTGTAGGTGGTATGTGTCTAGGAATTTATCCATTTCTTCTAGATTTTCAATATAGTGGAATATGTCCTGATGATTCTTCCAATTTTATTCATGTCTGTTGTGACCTCTACATTTTCATTCCTATTTTTGTTAGTTTGAGACCCCCCTCTCTCTTTTTGTTTGTTTGATCAAAATGGCCAAGGGTTTATTAATCTTGTTTATTTTTCAAAAAAATGGCTCGTTGTTTGGTCAATTGTCTTAGTTGTTTTATTTCATTCTAATTCATTAATTTCTGCTCTGATCTCAATTATTCTTTCTGTCTGGAACGCTTAGGGTTGGATTGCTCTTGTTTTTTCAACACCTTTAGGTGGATGGTTAGGTCATTAATTTGAGATCTCTCTACCTTGTTATGAAGGCGTTTAGTTCTATAAGTTTTTCCTTAGGACTGTTTTCATTGTGTTCCATAAATTTTGGTATGTTGTGTTTTTGTTATTTGGTTCTGGAAATTTTGCAGTTTCCTTTTTGATTTCTTCTATGACCCATTTATTGTTTAATAGCATGTTGTTCATTCTCTAGGAGCTGGTGTAATTTCTGTTGTTTCTCTTGTTAATTTCTAACTTTAACACATTGTGGTCCAGTATGACGCAGAAAGCTATGTCAGTTTTTCTGAATTTATGGAAGCTGGTTTTATGTCCTAATATATGATCATCTGATCTATTTTGAAGAAGGTTCCATGGACTGCTGAGGAGAATGTGTGTTCTGTAGAATTGGGGTGGAATGTTCTGTAGATGTCTGTTAGGGATAATTGATCTATAGTGTTGTTAAGATCATTTATTTCCATGTTGATTTTCTGCTTGAATAATCAATTGATGATAGAGGGTTACTGAAGCCTCCTACTATGATGGTATTGGGATTTATTTCTGGTTTGTTATCAAGTAGATTTTGCATTAACAAAATGTGGTTCACCTGGTTTTGGCACATAAAGATTTATGGTTGTGATTCTCTCTCTTTGTATCATTCCCTTGAGAAGTAAAAAGTAGACTTCTGCCAGGCATGGTGATGCATGCCTTTAATCCCAATACTCAGGAGGCAGAGGTAGGAGAATCCCATGAGTTCAAGGCCACCTTTTGACTACATAGGGAGTTCCAGGTCAGCCTGGGCTAGAGTGAGACCCTACCTCAGAAAAAAAAGTGGCCTTTTTGGTCCTTTTTTAATACTTTTAGTTTTAAGTCTGTTTTGTCAGATATTAGTGTAGCCACACCCACTTATTTCCATTTGCTTGTAAAATCATTTGCCATCCTTTCACCTTGAGGAGGTATCTGTCCTTAGTGGTGAGGCAGGTTTCTTGAAGACAGCAGAAGGATTGGTCAATTTTTCTGATCTATCATGTTAAATTGTGTCTTTTGATGGGTGAGTAAAGTTCATTAATATTTAACATTATAACTGAGGCACAGATTATTCCTGCCTTGTTGGAGGCTTTATGGGGTTTGATGCTTTCTTGGATTTTGTACACTTTAGTGCCTATTCTAGTTTCGGTTATTGTATTCTACCTCTTGTAGAATGTTGAGGTTGGTTGTTGGACTCTTCTGTGTGTAGTATTCCCTGAAGTATTCTCTGTAGGTTTGTCTTTGTTTTAAAGACTTAAATAAGTACTGTGTCTGTAGCTTAGTTGGTATATTGCTTGCCTGACTGCACAAAGCCCTTGGTTCAATCCTTAGCACCATATAAACTAGGCATGGTGACACAGGACTGTAATTCAGGCGGGTCAGCGATTCATTGTCATCCTCAGCCACAGAGTGAGTTCCCTAGGATATATAAGATGCTCTCTAAAAAATAAAATTCTTCTGGATACAATATAGATGTTATAGCCATGAACTCACAGCAGCTATGTTTTCCTGTACAAGTTTGAGCAGGTCAAATATATTTCCTCATAGATTGATGAAAGGTTCCAAAGTCTTTTCAGAATAGCTAAAGGCTGCTCCCTTTGGTAAGTTACCCATTCTCCAGTAAATAACCTCCTACCCATGATCATGCAAGCAACCTAATTTAATGCAGTGGGTCCAAAATTAAAACAAAAACAATCACAAGAAAGTAGGATGATGGCTAATTGGAAAGAAGAAAAGTTTCATTTTTTTAATGTTTCTTTCTAAAACTTATTTGCAAGCAGAGAGCAATAGAGATAAAAAGAAAAAGACCAACAGAAAAAAAGTGGTGTGCCAGAGCCTCCAGCTGCTGCAAATGAACTCCAGATGCATGTGCCTCTTTGAGTGTCTAGCTTTTCCTGGGTGCTGGAGAATCAAACCCAGGTCGTTAGGCTTTGCAGACAAGTACCTTAACCATTGAGCCTTTAGAGACAAATTTTAATGTTGGGCAGATGATCTAAGGAGTCACCACATTCAGAATGCTGTGATTTGATTATGCAATGCCCCTCCCCCACTTTAGTGCCCAGCTGGTGTCATTATTTTTGGAAGTGCTAGAAATTTTGGGAGGTAGGATTGAGCTAGAAAAAGTACTTTATTGAACATGCTTTGGATCTATCTCTTGCTGGTCCTTCTTTTTATATATATTTTTATTATGAATAAGTTTATATGTTATATGATCAAATCTTGTGAATGTGTCCCCATTTCCCTCCTGTCTGTCCCCTACCCACTGGGGTACTTCTTCAGTGCGCATATTGGATCTGTCCATAGGTTAGGGTGTTATGAACTGCACCAGAGGTAGCCAGTTTTTCTTTTTTTTCTTTTTTTTATTCCCCCTTTGTGTATTGTTGCTGAGGGGACCCAATGTCTCTGGATATTCTCCCCCAACATGGCTCTTGCAATCTTTCCACCCCCCTCTTCCACTCAGTTCCCTGAGTCATAGTGGGTGAGTTTTAAGTCTGCTTTATTGTTGAGATCTTAAGTATCTCTGGATCTTTGCCCTGGGTTGTGATAGGTATCATTTGTGTCTGTCTCCATTGACCTTTCATGGGTTATCAGACTTGCTGTGGTGATTGATCTCCTGTTTGTCTCATCACTTTCTCATAGGTTTCATTTGGGCCCTGTGTGTAAGCTAGGTGTGGTTTGTCTCCTGCCAGGATGTCAGCCATCATCCAATGTCTTGTTGGTGGAATTGAATTCTCCCCAGCTCTCTCAGTGCCTTCTGAAAAATACAAACAGAATCTCCCTCAGAGAGTGAGATCAATATAGGTTAAATGACATAACATTGTTATTTTGGCTAGCTCCTAATGGGTGTAGCCTCTCTGTAGCTCTCTGGTAGTGGGAATTTCCCCTAGGAGCCTGAAATCTTGGTCCCCATAGTATTTTGCCATGGATCCCAGTTCCAGTTAATGGTTCCTTATCACTAGGCAGATCTCTTAGCCAATCAATAAGCCGTTGGTTACCCTCCTGGATTTAGTGCCTGTATTGCACAGAAGAGCATTTCTTCACTTGCTGGACTCTTCCATACAGCTGTGTGTTCAGCATTCTTGTGACAACTTTCTATATTGTATATCAGTGGTCTCTGCTTTCTCCAAATATCATTGACCAATTTCCCCTGGCAGCTCATGTAACACCTTCCAGTGCTACTCATGCTACCATCTGGGAGCTGGTTATCATTCTGGATCTAGCAAGATCTCTTGGTGTTGTCTGATGACACTCTGTGATTTCTTCAGCAATAAGGTCTTAGGTTATGCCTGGGACAGGTATTCAAAAGCTTTGACAGAAGTCTGCCCCATTTTGGGGACCTCATGGGTCTCTTGATCAACAGCTCAGTGTGGGACAGGGAGATACAAGCCTGAGCAATTATTCTTGAGGTTAGGCTTCTTCCCATTCTATTCATGGACCCTTGTACCACGTGGTGCCCTCAGCTTCCTCAGGAGCTTACTGTATAAAAGCTAGGGTTTTATGGTGTCAATTTATGATTTGTTTAGTTTACTGTATGAATCCTCCCCTCCCCAATTCTTTCCATTCCCTTTTACACTCTCCATTCACTGACAGATTTTCTTTTTTTTTTAATATAAATTTATTATCCATAATGAGTTACATTATTTAGTGGGCAAACCATGAGTTGTTATCCCAAATTCCCCAATTCCCCCCCCTCCCCATCCCTGATCAGTTGGATATCCTCCTCCGTGGGCTGTCTGTATTAGTCCTTGTGGCAAGGGATCATGGATATCCTAGTACTCAGCCTGGTCTTCCTGGCCCAAGTGTGGTTACTGATGGGTGCCATGCCTCTGGACCATCTCCCCCACCACGGCTCTCACAATCTTTCCGCTCCCTCTTCCGCTCAGTTCCCTGAGTCGTGGTGGGTGAGTATTAAGGCTGCCTTAATGTTGCGAGTTTAGGGGTCCTTGTGTCGAAAATCCTTGGTTTCTGTCTCATTGGCCTATCCTGTGTTGATTGAATGGCTGTGGTTATAGATCCCTTGTTCATCTGTCATTGTCTGCTGGGTTCCCTATGGATCCTCCACTTTATGACTGTGGTGGCTTCTCTCTTGCCAGGATCTGGGTCATCGGCCTACGGTGGGTTGGTAGGGTTAGATGGGCCACAGCTCTCTCGTATCCTGAAAAACATAAACACATTTGGCTTATCCTGAGTTGAATGGCTGTTGCTATGGATCCCTTGTTCATCCCGACCTTCTCTGCAGGGTTCCATATGGATCCTCCACAATATGACTATGGTGGCTCAACTCTTGCCATGATCTCAGCTTTTTGCCTGCTGTCAGGTGGTAGGGTTATATGGGCCACAGCTCACTTGCTATATCCTGAAAAATACAAGCACAATTTCCATCGGAGAGTGAAAACAGTGTAGGTTAACAAATATACAGCATTCTGGGTTACCTAGTTTCTATTTTTAGTAGCCTCCCTGTCAGATGTTCACATAGTGCATCTTTCCTTGGAAGCCCAAGAGTATGGGATCCGGTGCATATTGTTCTAAATCCCCATTTCCAATCAAGGGTTCCCCCTCACTGAGTGGAATATTTGGCCGAATTTAATGGCTGTTGATTGTCTCCCCCAGGCTCCTTCATTGCACAATTGCTCCTTCTTGGTTTGCTGTTCTCTCCCAGTAGGAACTGTAACCAGCCTATTCATGGCCGCAGACTATGTTTCATGCCAATGGCCTGTTTCGCCGATTAGCTTCCCCTGGCAGCTTGTGCAGTGCCCTCCAGCCCTTCACTAACTGCCACCCGGGGGTTGGTTACTATTCCAGACCTCACTGGGACTCTCTATGAAGATCGATGGCTTTCTGTGGTTTCTTCAGCAACAGGATTTTGTCTCAGGCCTGGGGATGGTGTTCAAGAGCCTTGACAGAATTCTGTCTTGTTTTTGGATCCTCATGGGTCTCTTTGGTCAACAGCTCAGTGAGGGAAGGGACCGGTGAC
This sequence comes from Zapus hudsonius, assembly GCA_004024765.1. NCBI lineage: Eukaryota > Metazoa > Chordata > Mammalia > Rodentia > Dipodidae > Zapus > Zapus hudsonius. Next base: position 10,815 of record PVHP010052955.1, read on the forward strand.
TGGGACCTGGGGCTTTCAGACTGCTCAATTATTCACAGACTTAGACATTCTCCCCTGCTACTCGTGACCCCTCTTGCCAGTTGACGCCCACTATTTACTCTTTAGGTTACA
>PVHP010052956.1:0-12519 GCA_004024765.1 Zapus hudsonius
AGAGAGAGAGAGAGAGAGAGAGAGAGAGAGAGAGCACGAGCACCAGGGCCACCACCTTGTGGGTCTGGCTTATGTGGGTCCAGGGGAATTGAACCCAGGGCCTTAGGCACTAGAGGCAAGTGATTTAGCCACTGAGCCATCTCTCCAGCCCACATTTCCCTTCTTTAACCAAGGTTCCATTGCCCTATTCCCATCCTTGCAGTCATTCTTAATTTTTTTAGATGGTAATGTACCAACAGATTTGGTGGAGAGAATCTTAAATTTATATTAAACGATACATAAATTGCAGACAATCCAAATTATCTTAAACATAAAATGAAATAAACATTTTTTAAGTGAGGCTATTTTTTCAGATCTCAAATGGTAACATGTTTACTCTCTTCTGTTTCTTCTGTTCCCTAGGAACTCTGATGGCAACTTGAGAAGTACTGCTTAGGTGGTGAGAGCTGAGGGACTCCCAGCTGGCCCCAGAGTGAGTAAAGCTCATGGCCCACCAGCTGCAAGGGTAAGGGAAATTAAACATTTAATGCAAATTCGTCCTTTACTTTATAGCTTTCTCTGGAATATTAGTGAAAACAACACATGTTTTTGGTGGGTGAGGGGTACATTATTTCTCAGAGTTAGTGTCCTACTATTGAGAATATTTAGTTTTAAAAAAAACAGATTTTTAGGGTAAGCAAATTTGGAAATGGCCTTTGGGAGATGGAATGTAAGTACTCTGAAGACTTTTTAGTTACTTGATTTTGTTTAATCTCAAAGTTCCTAAACTTATCTGACCAAAGAGTCCACTTTGACAGAGCCCCAACATTAGAGACCCAGTTCATCTAAAATTTTACAATGAATAGGAGTGAATTTATAAAATAATTCTATGTATTTTGGGCAGAATGTTCACCCACTCTAAGGCTATGTAAACTTAATTAAAATGTCAAGTTTATTTACATTTGTAGTGATTATGTGTATACATTGGAACTAGCCAGAAACATCCATTTGAAATTATATAGTTCTCATCTCTTTAACATGGGCGCCAACCACAAAGTAGCTGTAGTAGACAAGTAAAGTGCAATGGTTATTTGAAAAGCAGACAATTTTAAAGCAAATATAAAGAAAAAAAGGGTGACAACACTAGATATTTTCCTTGCATACTGTTCATCAATATAAGCCCAGGCATGTTAGTTCACTTTTATAATCAATCCTAGCACTCAGGAGACAGAAGCAGGAGGATCAGAAGTCTGAGTCCAGCTTGGGGTTTATGAGACTGTGTCTCAAAAACAAAATAAAACAAATATTTTTCAATTTCTCATAGCAGGGTTAGACAAAAATTTTTGTTTTTAAAGAGGACTTACTGTAAATATTGTAGTCTTTTTGTGAGCCATGCGTAATCTCTGTTATTTTCTTTGCCTACTTCTCCATCCTAAAACATTTAAAATGTAGGAAGCTTTAATTCAGTAGTGTGTCTAGTGGCCATAATATAATGACCTTGGAGAATAGAGAGGGGAAAGATGATGAGGCGGGTGAGGAGAGTGGAATCCAGAGTCCCTTCCACAATGCTAAAAACTCTTCAAGATCTGCTTACATTTCTAGCCTTGTGTGGCTTCCCTTAACCTTTATCCAGTGCATAGTCAATAAATGATCATAAAGATCACTTCGGCATTCTATTTTTTTGTACCTCAGTGTGTCATTTTTTCTGTATGAAATGCCAGTACCAACTAGCTTGCTTTTGCCTGTGAGAAGACTCAACTCAAGGATTTCTTTCTTTGGTAGTCTTCTCAGGCCCTCACTGGAGTTGAGTAGGTACTTAGAGAAGAGAAACTCAATCAGATAAGTTCAAGCTTTTAAAAAGAGTTAAAAACTTTATATTGAGGACACTAGAGACTCTTGAGAGCCAATCATAATAATAATAATAATAATAATAATAATAATAATAATAATAATTGGATATCACAGAAATTATTTTCCTTTCTATTGGTTATACATTTTTCATTTCATTTTCTGTACCTATAGCACTCTGGTTTTCATTAACTCATTTTCAGTATGAACATGACCCAAAAATGCCCAGTCCTAAGTGTGAATTTCTGTTGCCAACTTCTGTTTTTTTTTTTTAAATATTTCATTTATTTATTTATTTGAAAGAGAGAGAGAGAGAGAGACAGAGACAGGGAGAAAGAATGGGCGCACCAGGGCCTCCAGCCAATTGCAAATGAACTCAGACACATGCGCCACCTTGTACATCTGGCTTTACATGGGTCCTGGGGAACTGAACTCAGGTCCTTCTGCTTTGTAGGCAAAGACCTTAACCACTAAACCATGTCTCCAGCCTACCAACTTCTGTTTGACTGATTTCCCACCCACCCCCTTGTTTTTTAAATTCCCCTGAGAGGTTGTCTAATTGACCTAACTTGATTTAGGTGTCTCCCCTGGTTCGTTTAAGGCAGGAATGGATACATAGAATGACTCTTGACTGCATTGTGTAGGCTAAGAGGTGAGGGAGTATGACTGCTGAGAAGAGATGACCATCATATTGAAGTTCTGCACTATTTCTTCATGATTAGATTCAGTCAGGTTTGTATCTTTTGACATGGCTGTTGTGACGTTGATGTCATGTCTTCCTCCTCTTTTCCTGCCCCAACCCTGAAGCCTACTAACTCTTGAAAGAGCCCAAGTTCCTTTGGTAGAAATGGTATTTACCTGACAAGATCTGTGGTGCTATTTGTGCCTGTTAACTGTTACTGTAGTAGTTTTCCTAGGTATTCTAAATGGACACAGCTAGAGAAAATTATTAACAATAAGAGGTATCACAGATATTTAGGTATTCTAAGTGGACACAGGTAGAGAAAATTATGGATATATACATAAAAATTAAATATCTTCATTTCTATACCTTTATAACTATATAGAAAGCCATGAGCCCATGCCAGTATTATCAGATTTTACCTAATACCAAAATTTATCCTGTCTTTGCCTGTAGTATGATTTCATTTTCACCTACCACATACTACAATGAATCAGCTGTTGCCACCAGGCCCTCTCCTCATCAAATGCATGTCCTCTTGCTTAGATCCTGGTAACTAATACTGGACTGGTGGACCCTTACTCCTTATCTCATGGGGGGCATCCTCAGCCTCCTTGGGCAGTGACATCTAATATAAAGATGACTACACAGGCTCAAGTATGCCATACAAAACTGACTTTCTCCCTCTAACCCACCCTCATGTCTGTTCCCTTTAGTCCCACAGTAGACATTTTTCTCGCCCCACTCAAGCACTTTGCCAACTGACCCATCTCCCAAACCCCATGCATGACTTTTTAAAATATTTATTTGAGAGAGAATGGGCATGTTAGGGCTTCCTGCCACAACATATGAAATCCAGATGCATGCATTATGTGGGCAAGTCAAAACTGGGCTGATAGGCTTTGCCTTTAACCATTGAGCCATCTCTTCATCCCCCAAGACTTATATTTTTTTAAAAAAAAGTTTATTTATTTGCAAGTGGAGAGAGAATGGATGCACCAGGGCTTTCTAGCCTCTGCAAATGGACTCCAGATATATGCGCCACTTTGTACATCTGGCTTTACGTAGGTACTTGGGACTTGAACCTGGATCATTAGGCTTTGTAGGCAAGTGCTTCAACCACTGAGCCATCTCTCCAATCCCTTATATTTTTAAAATTAGCTACAGATCGGCTTGCTTGCTTGCATGCTTTATTTATTTATTTATTTTTAGATTAGCTTTTCAAAACAGCTTTTTAAGGAATAATTAACCTATAGTAAATGTCACATAAATCATAAAATCTGCTAAGTTTTGGTTTGAGTGTATATATTCATGAAAGTATCACCACAGCCAAAATGACACTCAGAAATTTCATTGCCTATTTGGAATCCTCTCCTCATTACCTAGGTAACCACTGCTTTCTGTCACTGTAAATTAGTTTTTATTTTTTAGAATTTTGTATAAATGGAGTCATACTCTATGATATTTTGGGGATTGGTTTTTCATGTAGATGTATATATGCCATGTGTTCTGTGTATATTCATATTCATATGTGAGTCCAGGTATGTGTTCACTTGTGTGTGTTTGCATGTGGAGGCCAGAGGTCAATGTCAGATTTTTTGTTATTGCTCTCTACTTTATTCTTTGAGACATACTGAATCTAAAGTTCACCAATTCAGCTAGACTGGCTTTCCAGTGAGCCCTAGAAATTCCATATTTTCATCTCCATAGCATTGGAATAACAGATAGTTCCATCATGTCCAGCATTTCTATGTGGGTACTAGGGATCTGAATGCAGGTCCTCCCTCATGCTTGCGCAGTAAGCAGATCACCCACTGACCCATCTTCCCAACCCTAGCCTGTCTTCTTTCACATAGTGTGTTTTGAGACTCATTCATGTTTTAGTTTAGTTTAATACTTTTCTTAGAGACTCTAAATATTTAAGAATGCTTTTGTCATTTTATATCATGGTCTTACAATTGAAAAGAACAAAGAGCTGGGGAGATGTCTCTGCTATTACAGGCTTTTGCTTGCAAAGCCTGCTGTTCTGGGTTTGATTTCCCCACTACCTACATATCGCATGTGGAGTTCATTTGCAATGGCAATATGTCCTGATGTGCCTCTTACTGTCATTTTCTCTTCTCTCTCCTCCCTTCCATCCTCTCTTTCCTTTATCCCTCCCTTCCTCTCTCTTCTCTCTTCTCTTTCTCTCTCTGTCTCTTTTCCTCCCTCCCTCTCTCCCTTCCTCCAAATCAGGGTCTCACTCTAGCCCAAGCTGACCTGCAACTCACTCCTAGTTTAGCTTCTCAGTGTTCCTCCTACCTAAGCCTGGAATTAATTATCAGCATGAGCCTCCATGCCTCGCTACAACTTAGTTTTTTTAGGCTAACTCAACATTCATTTTAGGCTTGCTATTTTTATTTTATTTTCATTTTAGGCAATCACAATAGTGTGCAGATACAATTATGCATAAAACAGACTTGTAGTATTAGTAACAGAAGTCACAATTGTAGCTGCCATTTTCTCAGATAATTCAGTAGTACTGAACATTGTGCTAGGCACTTTATACACTACTATTCATAATGCTTAAATATTGTAAGGTAGGTGATACTGCTCGCTCTTCATAGTTGGGGAAACTGAAGCTTAAAGAGGCTTAGAATTCTGTACGTAACCACATATCTCATGAATAGCACAACCAAGCTTTGAGCCAGTCTTTTATTTCTTTCGCTAAGTTATGGTTTTTTAAGGGTTATTTAGGATCGGATGGAAGAAACAATTTATGTAGTATTAATTCAATAAGCAAGCCATAGCAAAGAAAGCTTGGTAGAAGTAATTTTCACTGATGACAATATCACAAAGGCATGTCATTCAAACTAGATCAGATGATATCAAAGTAGACAGTAATGGTCTAGGAGAGTTTATTTTGAACAGTGTAAAGGGAATATTCAAATTAAGGGTGATTTTCAAGGATGGCAAAAAAATCTTGTTAAATGGGTTCTAGAGTAATAGAGGTATTACTTAAGTAGGTGAGATTAGAGAGAAAAAGTAGGTCAGATTTTCTCAATGTAGATAAAACCCTTAAGTGTTGAAACCAATAAGATTTAATAAGTGGATAATCAAGTTTATCATTATAGCAGTCAGGAGTAGTTTTGATTCTTAATTTGGGGGTGTAGGGAAAGGAGGTCTGAGTATATGCTTGGTGAGCAAGTGTAAGTTCCATCAGTATCCTAGGTGCTTTAAAGGAGTGCTGAAAGAATTAGCCATATCAGAAACCAAAGAAAACAACTTCTTTAAATTTTACATAGCCTTCCTAGTGTGTGTGCGTGCACACACATGCATACGTGCATTAGAAACTTGCCATAGACTAGCATGTTGTATTGACCATTTCGATCTGCAGTTATGCACTTCACTAGCAGTTATAAACATATTTCCAACTTTGGTGTGGAAAGGATATATGTCTGGATTTAGTGTCTTGAGATTCAGTTAGATTACCAAAGAGATTACACTTAAACCTCTTGGGAATTGTTAGTGTTTATATCTCTAGGTGCTTAAACTATTAATAGTTATATTTACCTGACATTACAAAATGGCATTAAAAGAATGGGAATGTCTATCAGTTGGTTAAGAAATTGACTGTGTTTGTAAGGAACTTATTTTCCACAGGAGGGGAGAAGAGACAGCAAGAAAGACCAACTGACCAGGGGTTCACTCCTTCAAAAGATTTTCTGGAACAACTAGACTGGTCTTTACCTATTGGTACCAGAGTCTCCAGAATTAAAGCCTGGGCTTCAGCATTCCCAACAAGCTGGGCTCTGTCATCCTTCCTCAGTGTGCCAACCAAAGAGACAAATAATGGTGACAAACAGAGAAAGGAGATTTATATGCAATTTTGCTCTACTGGGAAGAGAACTAAATAAGAGTCTAGGGCAGTCCCATTTGCAGAAAGGCTGGCATGAGGTTTAGATTTAAAGCAAGGGCATTAGGGATGCATAATTAAGCGGTCCCCAATCAAGGTCTGTTCCTGCCCAATATACTGTTTTAGCTCAGAATGTCCTGGAAGGACACTTGTCAAAACTATGTGAAATCTCTTCCTAGGAGGCAGGTTCCCCTCCAGCTGACACCAGCTTCAGCCTTTCCCTTCTTGCAGCATTGGATTCCTGGGGAAAATTTAATTCTTTGGGGCACATTTAATAGTCTAATTAGCAAAGGGGAGGCACCAGTAACTCTAGAATATCCTTTCTCCTGCTAGGGTGGATATACTTCCTATATACTCATAAGTTTAAGACAGTCTCTTTGTTTCCTAGGCTGACCTCAACTATGTGGCCTCAAGCAATCCTCCTATCTCAGCCTTCCAACTATCTAGGAGTTTAGGCATACACCACTATATCTAGCTCATACTCTTAGAACTTCTTTATATTTTTACCACATTAATTGAAATTGTACTTCTGTGTTCCTCTTCTGCTACACAAAATTTCCTCAAATACATAGAAGCAACTGCTTATTTTTCATCTTTGTGATTGTATATAGTTAATGTGTAAATGTTTCTTATATTAACTGAATGTGGCATAAGATACTTAAGTGCCTTGCCTTCCTTGAGTTTACATGCTAGAGGCTAACAAAACTGTGATAACACAGATTTCCTTCCTATTGCCCTAGTGTTTTCCCTCTCCTCATAGGCAACATTGTTAAGTTGCATTGTTAAGTTACATGCAGTCAGAGAACAGGGACCTTACCAGATCTTTTTTGCCTTTGGATAACAGTAAAGTTATTAAAGTAATTTGAGTTCTTTCACTTTATAGTGCCTCATGAATTGTTTTAGTGCTATTGTTAATAATGTGAAACCATTTTGTTTTTTAGTATCCTTGTCATGAAAAGGAGGATGTGATAAGTTGTTCAACTTAATGAAATTCAAGTTACATGTGAATTCTGCCAGGTATGTGCATAGTACAATTATATTTTCAGCCATATTTTAGGTTATAAAAATTTTCAAAGATTTTACTAAATATTTTAATGTTTTTCATAAATGAGATTTTTTTTTAGTGTGTTTAGATGATATTCATTGATTTTAAATCATCAAGTTAAGAGCATCAGAATAGCATGGTGTGCTGGCATGTGGTGTAACCCCAGCACATAGGAATCAAAAGACAGGAAGACCACTGCAATTTTGAGGCCAGCTTGGGACACATAGCAACTTCCAGTCCTGGGCTACATAACAACAGTTTCTTAAAAAATAAAAAAGAAAAAAGAACGTTAAACTATATTTATGACCAACAAGGTTATGATTTCTTCGAGAATGAGTTCCAGATAATGCTGTATTGTTATAAGGTATTCTGAGGAAAAGTATTCATGTGGTAAAACGGGCCGCCAAGATGCCATATTCTGGATGTTCTAGACATTTCATGGGAACATATGGATTCTGAAACTCTTAAAAGAGAGTTATACTTAAGCATTTACCAGAATTTTTTGATCACATAACTTTTATAATTGTTACATAATCATTAATTGAATCAAATGCACCTGCTATATATGATATGTATAGAAAGGAAGCAAAAAATTACCTACATTTTTGAGTCTGGCTTTGTGACATAAACTGGCTTTGAACTCACAGTCACCTGTTTCAGCCTCCCCAAGTACTTGGGTTACAAGATTGTGCCACTGTGCCCTGCTTACAAATAAAACCTACAACTACAAGTTGATGGAAGGAGCAATTGGGAACTTAAAGTGGAAATTTTAGAGTAAGAAAGCAATCTTGAATGCCTCTAATCCCAGCACTAAGGAGGCAGAGGCCCGGGATCAGTGGAGCAAGCTGGTTAGCTAGAGTAGCTGAATTGGCAAGCTCAGTGTTGATGCCTCAGTAAATTGACTGGAGAGTGAGTGAGGAAGACACCCAAAGTGAACTGTGGCCTTCATGCACAAGCACACAACACTTGGCTATGTACGCATACATTCAAAAAAAATTTTTTTAAATATTTATTTACAAGCAGAGAGGAAGAGAGTGATGGAGGGAGGGAGGCGGAATGGGCACACGAGATCTCCAGCCACTGCAAATAGACCTCCAGTCTCATGTGCCACTTTGTGCATGTGGCTTTACATAGGTAATGGAGAAATCAAACCGCAATCTATTAGGCTTTGAAAGCAAACACCTTTAACTGCTGAGCCATTTCTCCAGCCCCCTCTTTGGGTTTTTCGAGGTAGCGTCTCACTCCAGCCCAGGCTGAACTGGAATTCACTATGTAGTCTCACGCTGGCCTCAAACTCAAAGTAATCCTCCTACCTCAGCCTCTCAAGTGTTGGGATTAAAGGATATAAGCTACCATGCTTGTCCCCCCTTTTTATTTATGAGAGAACGAGAGAGAGAGAGAGAGAGAGAGAGAGAGAGAGATCTCATATGCAAGAGAGTGCATGCAAGCAGTTGGTGCACTAAGGCCTCTTGAGGCTGCAAACAAACTAGATGCATGCTCCACCTTGTGTATCTGGTTTTACTTGTGTGCTGGGAAATGATACCTGGGCTGTTAGGCTTTGCAAATAAGTGGCTGTACCGTGGAATCATCTCTCCAGCCCAATAATATTTTTTAAGTGGATGTCAACATGGATCTTCTAGATGTTAAAAATATAAGGACATGTTATATATAATTGTGGCAGTAAACAACATGTAAGAAATTTTTGGCCAAATAAAGCTGATATAAAATTTGTTTATTTAAAGATACTAAATTCATTCCAGAGTGGAAATGCCAGAGTTAATAATTTCACTGGTTAATTCTTCCAGTATTTAAAGAAGAATTAAAGAAACAGCTTTTTATAGATGGTTTTAGAGAATTAAAAAGAATTAACTTGTCCCAGCTCTAATTATAAAGTGATCATAAAATGGATACCTAGTAACAAAATTAGGAGATATATATCCAAGTCCAAGGTGGGGATATTCCAAAAATTCTGATTTGTTATCAAGTAAAAATTATTCAGCAAGATTTACCACATTAAAACAACAAAAGAAGCTGCCATAATTATCTCAATAAAGAAAGAAAATGTGATAAAGTTCAATACCTCCTCATGATTAAATTCTCGGGAAAATATACTGGGTATGGTAGCACATGTCTATAATCAAATGACCTGGGAGGTAGAGACAGGTCAATCAAGAAGAGTTCAAGGCCAGCCTGGGCTACATAAGACTTTGTCTCAAAAAAAAAAAAAATACATAAAACAATGCTAAACAAAAGAACATCAGCAAAACCTCTCAGAAGAGAACTGTTAACCTGACAGTGAGTGTCAAAAAAAGTTTTCAGCATCTGCGTTTCCCTGAGATAGCTGTATGTTTATAAACTGTACCATCAGTTCCTGTTCAAGGATCTGTAATGGCCCACAGGTTTTTTCGGGAGTCTGTGCAGTAAGAAGCATTGTCATAAGAATACTAATCTGTTATTTGTCTTTTAAAAAATATTTTATTTATTTGAGAGAGAGTGAGAAAGAGGCAGAGAGAGAGAATAGGCACATCAGGGCCTCTAACCACTACAAACGAACTCCAGACACATGTGCCGCCTTATGCATCTGGCTTTACATGGGTACTGGGGAATCAAACTTTGGTCCTTCTGCTTTGCAGGCATATGCCTTAACTATTAAGCCAGCTCTCCAGCCCCTGTTATTTGTCTTTTTTACTTTCATTCCCTCACTCCCACTCCAAGTTTTTTTTTTTTTTTTTTTTTTTAGGTAGCGTCTTATTCTAGCTCAGGCTGACCTGAATCTCACTCTGTAGTCTCACACTGGCCTCAAACTCACAACAATCCTCCTACCTCTGCCTCCTGATTGTTTGGAATAAGGACATGTGCCACTATGCCTGACATTTACTTGCAGTCTTTAAGAACATGTAAGGAAGTTTTTCCATAGATTGACTATCCTGTCACAACAGATTGGATGCAAGAAGCAAATATGAGACACTATCTTTTTCTGTTAAGCCAGACACTAAAAGATTTGTAGAATATGTGATATAATATCTTTTTTCTCATTAAATCTTTGTTTTGTTTTGAAAATACATGAAGATTTCTTTTTAGCCGGGGAGATAACTCAGTAGTTAAATATTTGGGTAGGTAGCATGCATGATGCTCTGAATATGATCCTCAGGACACATGCACACGCAAACAGTTTTCATAATTTTTTTTAATGTAACATGTAATAAGCTCATGGTTTGCTTTTTACTTCATAGTGTTGAGGATTGAACTTAGGGTCTCTCCACATGCTAGACGATTAGTATATTACATTCCAAGGTGTTACAGTCAGCTTTCACATTGCTGGAATCAATATTCAAACCAGGCACAATTTAGGAGAGGAGGGATTCAAGCTTACAGATCTTTGAGGATAGTCTATTAGTGGTGGAAGAAGCTGCTTCCATACATCCAAGCTGAGAGAAACAAGCCAGCAGCCAATAAACACAAAGTGATAATCACCAACAGATTGCAAGCAGCAGGGACCTCCACAGAGATCAGACTTCTCTGCATATGTTTTGGGTGGAAATCAGATCATTCCTCAAACACACCTTAGGGCTGGACCTCAGGTTCTGCCCCCAGAGATACCTCTTCCAGCCAGGCAGCTAGAGATCCAAGGTACAAGCTTAATGAGACACCTAAGTCTATGAAGGATATATATTCACACCACCATGCAAAGTTCCTCGTTATCTTAAAATATTTTTATAATTTCTCAATTTATGGTATTGTTGATAATTCACATAAATGTAAAGCTCTTCAAGAGTCTTTAATTTGGATGTGAAGAGTCCTATTTGAGAGCTACTAGGTCATACCATCTTCCTCCTCATTCTGTCTATGTAAATTTTAGGGTGGTCAGTCACAACCAATCTTGTAGAACACTTTTTTCTCATAATTTTGGACTTCTATGCCAGTATGCTTTGGTTTGTAAAAAAAAAAAATAGCAATAATTGGAAGGATATGTCATTAGGTAAATTTCAATTGTCATAAGGAAAGATTCCAAACTTAGTGTTTAAAAAAAAAATTTTAAGTACAGATTCAGTAGGTCAAGAAGTTGGACAGAGTCCAGGAGGATGGCTTGTGTCTATTTCTTGATTCAGTTAGGGAATTTTAAGTGGTCTTTTCCGTCACATTGACTGGATTCCCTGAGAAGTAGTGTTTGGAGGACAAGCAAGCTCCAGATGGCAAAGGCTATGAGACTAGTCTTGTGTCATTTCACAGTGCTGTTAGTTGAAGCTTTCCCTCTCCATGTGGGGAACTGAAAAGAACTTGCAGTCATGTATAACAACTGTCAGAAGAGTAAATACATTAGATGAACACTTTTACCCTTTTGAAATTATAGTGTATAATTGAGTTTTTTGCTATTTGAAGCCATATTTTTGTGTAGCTATAGTCTTTTTATTACTAAAGAGAAAGTGTTTTCGGTACTAGGGGCATAAAGACAGCTCTGCCACCCTCATTTCATATTTTATATCTACCTTTGGGTAGATATAAAAATCAAGTTATATTGAGTGTTTTAGGGTTTCTTCTGTAGGGCATAATAAAGGCTACAAGTTTAATAAAAAGTGTTGTTTATTGGGAGTCCTTTATTTAGCTGATTATTCTAAGATAAAAGTATTTTGTTGTAAAGTCAATGCAGATAAATTTTTATTTAGAAAGCAGAGAAACCAACCGACCGTAGGCCGATAGCTGAGATTCTGGCAAGAGAGGGGCCACCACAGTCATACAATGGAGGATCCAAATGGAACTCCGCAGAGAAAGACGAGATGAACAAGGGGCCCACAGCCACAGCCATTAAATCAACACAGGATTAGCCAGTGGAACAGAAGCCAACGATTTTCGACACAAAGACCCCTAGGCTCACAACCTTAAAGCAAACTTATTGCTCATCCACCACGACTCAGGGAACTATGTGGAAGAGGGGGCGGAAAGATTGTGAGAGCCGTGGTGGGGGAGAGTATCCAGAGGTACAGACAGGAGAAACTGGCTGATTACTAGTCTATCCATGGTCCCCTGTCACAAGGACTGATCCAGACGACCCATGGAGGAGGTTGTCCAGTG
>PVHP010052957.1:0-10931 GCA_004024765.1 Zapus hudsonius
TGGTCTCATCTTTTGGCCTGCTGTCGGGTGGTAGGGTTATATGGGCCACAGCTCACTCGCTATATCCTGAAAAATACAAATACAATCTCCATTGGAGAGTTAGAACAGTATAGGTTAACACATATAGACCATTCTGGATTACCTAGTTTCTATTTTTAGTAGCCTCCCTGTCAGACGTTCGCATAGTGCATCTTTTCTTAGGTGCCCAAGAGTATGGGATCCGGTGCATCTTGCCCATTTCCAATCAAAGGTTCCCCCTCACTGAGTGGAATATTTGGCCGAATTTAATGGAATTTTTAAAAAATATTTTTACTTATTTATTTGAGAGGTGGGCAGAGAGAGTGAGTATGGGCACACCTGGACCTTCTGTCACTGCAAATTCCAGACACATGTGCCACTTTGTGCATCTGTGTGCATACATGTGCCTTATGCGGGTACTAGAGAATCAAACCCAGGCCACTAGGCTTTGTAAGAAAGATCTTTTAACCTCTGAGCTTTTCTCCAGCCCCATGAAGCATTCTTTAGACGGAAGGATGTTATTTTCCAGTCTGACTGAGTTTCTCTCAATTCACAGGAAATGGTGAGATGTGTTTAAAAGGCTTGAATGAACAAATAACATTGGGTGCTCAATAAATGAAGGGGTCAGGAAAGAGAACAGTAATCTATAAATTAGGCAAATATACCATTTGAATTGTGGCTTCTCCAAAGGAAATGAAAACAGTCTTGCTGATCAGAGAAATAAAATGTATTTTTATTTGTTTGCCTTCTTTGCAGAGTAGTACCTGCATTTACAAAAAAAAAAAAAAAAAGGGTAGATTCCAGAGAAATGTTAGATCTTAATAGGAAATGTATGGAGTTCAGAAGTTACTGAAACCCAGTTTACTGAACACAATTCCTAAACATCTTTATTTAGTGGAGTGAGGGAGTGCCACAGTGTGTGTGAGGAGGTCAGTGGACAACTTCAAGGAATGTGTGCACCTTCATTGAGACAGTCTCTTGTTCCAGACTGAAGACAAACACACAGCAAGCTGACCTGTGAGCTCCAGAATTGTCATGGCTCTGCCGCCCACTGACACAAGTGCACTGAGATCACAGGGGCAACTGGCTTCACGTGGGTATTGGGAAATGAGCCCAGGCTGACACCCTCTGAGCCATCTTCCCAGCCCCTCCTAAGACATCTGAAGCTTTGAGCATAAATACTTCTCAGGTTAAAGGAGATCGTGACTTCTGTTCAATGAGTAAACAGTATTTGACAAATTCTAAATTCTTAGAGATTTAATATAATGGCAAATTGGATGTGGTCACATATTTTTCCTCAATCCAGAAATGCTTTGACACATACCTCCCCACACACACTTGGGGATAACAGTGTCTTCTTCCACCCAGACTCCCAGATCACATCTCAGGATAGACAGAGGTAGACTCTCAATGCAGAAACATTTTTCAAAGAAAGGGGATTTAGCTTTTTAGATTAAAAAAAAAAAACACGCAACTTTCGTTTCTCTGATTACAGAAGTTGTATTCATTTTCTTTTGTACATGGTTCCATCCCAGGTCCAGTGGATTCAGGAGCTGGGGGTGCAGCTCCGTTTTTAGAGTGCTTCCCTAACCTGCATGAAGTCCTGGGTTCAAGCTCTAACACCACTTAAACTGGGCATGGATGTGCACACCTGATCAGAGACAGGAACAAGGTCATCCTTCACTACGGTGAGTTCTAGGACAGCCTGGAAGAGTGTCTCAAAAAAAAAAATAATAATAAAAGTGAATGCAGAGGCAGCTGTTGCATGTGCCCATCTTCCTTTCTTCTTTCACTGAGCAGGATGAAGGCGACCAGTAGAGTCATCCCTGCCTCATTCTTTCTTGTTACTCACCATGTCTGGCCAGTCATTCTGATGGGATTCTAGCTTGCTTTCTTGATTCAGTCCTGATTGCTTGGCATCAGAGGTCTTGCTCCCTCCTGAGTCAGACTCGCCCAGCACTCTCATTGGCTAGCCCGTCTCTCTACCTGCCAGGGTCCTCCTGTTCCCACGCTGAATCTCATTCCTCTCCATGGATTTCCACTCCTTACTCCTGCCCAGACCTCTCCACTATCTTCTACTCCCCAGTGAAGCAGAAACAGGAGAAGGCTAGCTTCTTTCAGGCAGTTCTAGGGACAGAAGCCCAAAGAGGGAACAAGGAGACACCATCTGTCCACCTTGGCAAAACTGAAACTTGGGTCTGATCCTGTCTCTCCATGATGGTTGCCAGTGACACCTGCAGCAGGAACTTCTTGCTTCCTCTTCAGCTCAGTCTCCCTGGGTCAGCCCTCTGAGTCCACGAACCAATCAGATGTCTGCCCCTCCTGGGTCCAAACCAATCAGGTTTCTGCTTATACACCTGAGCCTGCAGACAAAGCTCATCCTGATTGGCTGTCTGATCCATATCCCATGGCCGGGCCTCTCTTTTTCTTGATCTCTCTCTCTCTCTCTCTCTCTCTCTCTCTCTCTCTCTCTCTCTCTCTCTCTCTCTCTCTCTCTCCCTCTCTCTCTCTCTCCTTCTCTCTCTCCTTCTCTCTCTCCTTCCCTCTCCCTCTCCCTCTCTCTCCCTCTCTCTCTCTCTTTCTCTCTCTCTCATGCTCTGTCACTGTGACCATATGTGAGATTTAGTTGGAATCTCTGAGTCCTTCACTATTTCTCAATCCTCTCTGGTCTGCAATTTGAAGGGGTTTCTACGTTTGATCTCCTGTGTTTGTGGAACTGCCCCAGCCTTTTCCTAGATACCTATTTCCCTAAATAAACCTACGAATTATGATTTCTCCCTAAAGAGACACAATAATTTATAACTTAATCTTCTCGAGTCCATTTATCAATTCTTTGTTAATAGGATAAGGACTCAATATTGGGGCTCACAGGTTTGAGGGATGCCTCCGAACCCCCCCAAATCCTGCATCACCAGTATCCCCTTCTCTAGTGAGGGCTTGTGTGTTAGTTACTTTGCTTGTTGCTATGATGAAATGCCTGCAAAGAAAACAAGGGTTCATTTTGGCATGTGGGTCCAGGGGGTGCAGTCCATCATGGCTTGGTGGCAGGAACTGGAGGTTGTCGGGTCCCACGTCCATGGTCAGGAAGCAGATGGGAAAAACAGGAAGTGGGACTGGGCATAAAACCTCAAAGCCCTCTCTCAATGATCCACCCATTCCAGCAAGCTCATCTCCTCAAGGTTCCTTCCCAAATAGCACCAGCCCCTGGAGACCAAGAGTTCCAATACCCAAGCCTGTGGGGTGGGGTGGGGGAAGGGTGGCACTTGACATAGATATTTGAAACCACAATAGTTTGTTCCTGTCTTCCTTCTTTATCCAGCCATTTCCTCCTCCACTGGTCTTCCTTATCTCACTCACCAGAGCTCGCTTCCCATGGCTTCCTACCTTCTCATGAGCCTGTCTCAGTGGTTTCTCAGACTTCCCTTTGTCTCAAATTCCACCACACAGTGAGCTTGTGCTACTCATTGCTTGATTTCATGCATTTCTGGATCATTACAAACTACTCCATTTGTGGGACTCCTGTCTCCCACTCATAGGAGAAGCCTTCCAAGGGTGTAAAGTCCATTTTCTCCACTTCTCTGTATTTTGTGACTGGAGAAAATTTAGGAGAGAAAGAGTGATTCCAGGTGGGCCACTGACATCATTGCTCATTCACTGTATCTATATATGGATAATAAAGATATAATGTATTTTTAAGAAAGAAGATAATCAGAGCTAGGCTTGGTGTTACAGGACTAAAATCCCAGCACTTGGGAAATGTAGGCAGGAGGATCTGAGGCCAGCTTGGGCTACATAGCAAGTGCAAGTTCAGGGTCAGACTAAGCTATGAAGAGACCCTGTCTCAAAAAAAAAAAAAAGAGAGAGAGAGAGAGCCAGGCTAATACCATCCATGCCCCTTCTCACTAGGTAGGTAAACCCTCTGAGGGTCAGTTCTCACCTAATTCTCAACAGAGTTGTTACAAAGAGTAAAAGCCACAGTGTAGTTGTTCATGATCAAGTGAATAACTCCTCGCCCATGCCCCTGGAAGCATCCCTAATCTCACACATTGAGTCACCAAAAACACTCCAATAAAAAGCCATGAAAGTAGAAGAGGAGCTAGTTAGGAAGAAGGGAATCTGCAGGAGTGGGCGGGGGACAAGACAGGGTAATGGAGGTAAATATAATCAAAATACATCATATGAATATATGAACATGCTATAAAGAAGCCGGTTACTTTGTAAAATTAATTTTTTTGAACTTTAAAAATTAAATATCAAAAAGTATTGAAAGCCTCAGGCACACCTTTTGGCCAAAACTAGGTGCTTAGACCATGGCAGGAATTCCTTCGTGAATTCTAGAAGTAAGTGGCAAGATACATTCAATTCCAGAATGAATTGTACTCACCACAGCCTCTGAGCCTAAACCCCTAAGCTATAGAAAGAGAGGAAGGAAGCTCGAGTGTGCTGGGCTTTGTGTGGCACGTAGCTTCTGGAGAAGGGTGCTTCAGAAGAGGAGAAGGAAAGCTAGTCCAGATGCAAGCAGCAAGTGAAGGCTCAACTCTGGGTCAAACTCAGAAGCTTCAAGGCCTCAGAGATCATGTGCCCCCCCCCATTGTAGAAGTTGACATCACCCTAATGCAATGCCCCAGGGATGAGAAGCAGACTCTTGGCCTTGGCAGAGTAATTGTCCAGGTGGGCTGAGCCCACAAAGAATGGACGGGCCAACCCCTGTGCAACTGGGATATATGAGTGACATGTTAGTAATGGACTCTTGTGATTACTATGTGTTTGCACTGCTCTGAAAGATTCACAGTGACTAATTTAATTTGTCTATGTCTCCAGACCCATTCTCTGGCCTTCTGCAGTCTGCTCTGCACCACAGGAACCTAGTCTTTATGGAAGCCCTCAGCCCTGCTTCCTTGCACTGGATTCCAGTTGAATTAAGTCTGGGTATGGGGGAAATTAATAACAGGAAATGCCAAGAGCCTATCCTGGGAATAGTAGCAGCAGGGCTGAGGTGTGAGAGTGGCAGTGTTCCTCCACAGAAAGCCTCATTACTGTTCAGCTTCCATTCTACTCATGCCCCATGGGCGCAGGACCAGCTCTGGCTGCCAGATGTCACCCACTCCATGGTGTTCCCTGCTACCTGCTAGTTTTGCCTGTCATTCCCACGCTGGCAATAGCTTCTTTATCAAACCCTCCTTAGTGGGGAAATACACACGCTTTGTACTAGGACCCTAAGGGATACAATTCCCACACCCCTTTTATTTTTACTGACAACACCACTGGACCCCTGAAAAGTTAGTGATGAGTGGAGTTGAGACTCAAACCAGACATCCAGGCAGCTTGGTTCCCCCATTGGGCTCTGGATCTTTCTGCCAATTTAGGTTATGGGGATAACCAAATTGTGAATTAGAGATAATAGCATGTTTGTACCTGCCAGGTGACCTCCACAGGTCAGTGTAGCCAGTGCTCATTACTGAAGGCCCAGGCTCAAACCACGGATGCAGTAACTCCTGAGCAATGTCCTCCTTCTATAAAGAAAGATGCAAACCCAGCCAGGTGTGGTGGCACACACCTTTAATCCCAGCACTCTGGAGGAAAAGGTAGAAGGTTTGTGGTGCATTTGAGGCCAGCCTGGGATTACATAGTGAATTCCAAGTCAGCCTGGGTGAGAATGAGACCTTATCTCATGGTGGGGGCACCAAAACCTGCCAAAAAGTATCTATTCAGAGTCATTTTGGTTGACCTTAGTTTAGACAGCAAAGAGTCATAAAGGGGGAAAGAGAACAAATGCCAGGAGCTTCAGGCCAGTTGCAAAGAGATGGGCATGTGGTCATTTCCAGCTTCTTTCTCCTTGTAAGGAGGAGGGTAATTCACAAGGGTCCTAGCGAGCATTAGATATAAAGCAATGAGACTTTTCCTCTGTGTCTGGTGTAACATTTGATGTGATTGGTAGAAAGAACTGTCTTCCGTGTGCCTGCCACATTCATAGGGTAACAGGTTCTCCTTTGTGCACCACATGATCACATTTTCTTAAATGTGAAAAAAGTTGGAAAAGTCATATCACATGAGTTTCCACTGACTCTCCCACCGAGGATAATACTCATTGAGGAAGTACTTTCCTATAAGCAAAAAAGGAAGGAAGGAAGGAAGAAAAAGAAACAACTAACACTTAACCATAAGTTTTCTTTTCTCTCTCTCTCTCTCTCTCTCTCTCTCTCTCTCTCTCTCTCTCTCTCCCCTCCCCTCTACCTCCCTCCTCTTTTTGTAAGACACAGGCTTGCTCAAGCCTAGAGAAACCTGGAATTCACTATGTAGTCTCAGGGTGGCCTTGAGCTCATGGTGATCCTCCTATCTTTGCCTCCCAAGTGATAGGATTAAGGTATGTTCCACCACACCCAGTGTTGCAGTCAGCTTTCTAGTTGCTGCACAGAAAGAACCCAAACAAAAGCGGCTTGTGGAGGAATGTGTTTATTTTGTCTTATGGACTCCAGGAGAGACTCCATCATGGCAGGGAAAATGATGGCATGAGCAGAGGGGTGGACATCACCTCTGCCACAGCACTGGAAACAGCGGCAGGAAGGTGTGCCAAATACTGGCAAGGGGAAGCTGGTTTATAATCCCCATAAGCCCAGCCCCAACAACACAGCTCCAGCGAGGTTCTAATTCCTGAATTGCCATCAGCTGGGGGATCAATCAATAAGAACACATTCATTTGTTTGTGGGGGACACCTGGATCAAACCATGACACCCACCTTGCTGTTATATATCTTTATAAATACTGAGGAGTAATAGCAGTGTATGATTTTTAACCTGTTCCTATAGACCAGCAGAATCTACTTTTCAAGTTACAAAAAGGAAATCAATTAGAAAAGAAGGGATGTGATAGCATGTCATGTCTCAAATAGTTGCTTGTAATCATAACACTGGGATTGGGTTTATCATGCAAGGCATTTTTAAAAACTTTTTATTGATAGCTTCCATAATTATAAACCATAACCCACTATGATTCCTTCCCCACCCTCTTCACCTTGTGAAGAAGTAGTCTCCTCTCCGATAGTTCTTCCTCCCAAGTGTCACCTGTCATGTGTTTCTTTCCCTATTCTACCACGGGAAAGTGGTTGGTGCAGAAGACAAAGAAATAGTGTATTAATATGATGGAAGCTGAAAAAATTCCCTGAAATTCCTCTGGCTGCAGTGAGAATGACAGAAGGAACTGCTCAAAGATGGCCACTCACACATGTCATCCAAACAGGGAGCTAGAGCCACATGCATGGTATTTAGCAGGGGCTCCCGCTTGGCTTAATGCTCTATAGTCACCATCTCAAAATATTCAGCAAATTTTGAACAAAGGCACATTTTTTCCTCTGTGCTTGATTTCATGAATATGCAGCCTTTCCAGCAGGAGGTGTTCACTTTATTTTTCATTTCACTGATGCATTGTATTGCTGGTGTGATGAATTGTCTGTAACTGAACAAAGATTCAACACCATCCGTCTAAAGGAAAATGAGACTCAAAGACAGAATCGGGTGTTAAGACCATATAATTCAATTGTGACCTGTTGTGTGAGGAGATGTGGCCGTCATCTTCAAACCTGAATGCCCTGCTTTGCAGCTCTGGGACCAACATGTGACAAGATTGGAGTTGACCTTGCTATGAACCATTCAGTCAGATCTGTGGTATCTGAGTCTTGGGGGAAAAAAGAATTAGTTTCATATTTCCTCACAGAACTGTGACTTGGATTTGGACAGAGAATCGTAAATTCAGATGGATGAACAGGCAGCTAAAATCCTCCAATTTGGATTTCAAAATCCAGAAACCCCATACCAATTTTGGTGTGACTTGAAGGACAACGCTTCACTTCTCCAGAGCCCAACCTCCCAGAAGCCTCACCTCTTCAGGAGAGAAGTCTACACCCAAGAGGGTGCTTTGACCCTAATGAGATAAAGGCAGAAAAAAGACTCGGATTTAACCATTTAAGGAGAAAAAGTACCAGACCTCAAGGAAGGCAGGACTATTTCCCAGATATCCTGGTATTAGCTCAATGATATGTGTGCCCCATGGAAATGATTCTTACTTCTTCCACAAGGAGAGGTACATCAGAGGGAGAAATGCCTTCCAGACAACAGACAGCACCAGCATCTGTCAACACGTGCTTGGTTCTCAGGTGAGACAGGAAAGGTGCTTACCCCTTCTGTTAGTCTCTTCTGTCTTTCTGGAATCTTGCAGGGGTAAATGGAGTAGAACTTAGGAGTCTATCTCTAAATTTCAGCTTCTGTAGTAAGGGACAGACTTTGGGTGATTAAATCAAAGGGCTTCTCTCTCATTTACATGGGAGCAAGCCCACATTATACACCCAAGCAACCCCAATACACCCTCCTTTGTGACACTAGTTAATACCATCCCTAAAATACAGTGAAAGAAGAAAAGTAGAGGAGATATGGGGGGGGCAGATATTGGGTAATTGGTTGAGAAGGTTGATTTCTATTTGTACAAGTATTTCCAAAACTAAAGAGGCTAATTAATATTCATGTCTCATAAGATTGCTTGGGTTGCTTTCCCAACAAGCTTTGGTCTACTCTCCAGGCTGATTTTGGTACAGAGTTGATCTCACATGAGTTCGGGCTGAGAGAAAAAAAAGAGAGAAATGCAAGTAATCTTTCCATAAGCAGGGCTGAAGCTAACATGTATCATCTTTTACCTTTCACATGGTCTTTGATGTCCTCATCAATTGAATAAAGATGTTTAAGGAGAGGAAATAGACACAGAACATGGTATGTGCTGGACTTTAACCCCTTCTGAGTATTCTGTTTACATATGGGATGGATAAGCCTTATCAGTGCCTGCTATTTCTAATTGTAACTTTGTGGAGTAGGTACTATGAGAAAAAATGACCCAAGCCCAGATACAAGTCATAGAGTACTAGCCTTTGGAAAGCCCAGAGACAGACAGGGTGGAGAGCTTTCATAAACCAAAGGTCAACGGTGAGTCCAAGCCAGCCACATACATAAACATGACACTGGACAAGTGATGTTTACTGCTAGTGTTATCAGACTTTGGTTGTGGGTTCCATACCCCACCGTGGAAGGTGAGTGTAAGTATTTCAAATACTAATGAACCATCTGATGATAGAGAATACAGGACAATTTTGTTGAACATGTGTTGAGTAGACATGTCTATTAAGATCTATTTTATTACAGAAATACAAATTCATCATTACAGTTTTATACTGTCATAAACTTTAGAGTTTCCCACCCTGGGTCAGAGGCGTAGACATCACATCTCTGTGGCTAGTTGTCACCTTAGTATTGTTGACTCACTTCCTCCCTCAGATATGAGGTCAAGTAAAAGTCCAAGTTCAAATGCATTTTATCTGAAAGGCTAAAAAAATAAAATAGAAGAAGGACTTGAGAATGTCATCCCTTCCTCATCCTCTGTTTTCATTGACTTCCACACCTGCACCTCTATCGTCTTCAGTCCCTCACCAGCCTCTTTTCTATCCTGGGGCTTTGTCATCCCTCCCTCCTCTCTGATATTGTTGTAGTATTCTTAGTGATGATGTTGTTGACTTAACCAAATAAAAATGCTATTTAAGGGGATTGAGGCATGGCTTAGTTGGTAAGCATGAGGGCCTAATCAGCTCTAATGAGCTCTGAGTTCAGTAAGAACCTTCTATCTCAACAAATAATGTAGAATAAAAAATAATAATAAAATTAAATTAAAATGTGGTGGTTTGAATGTAAAATGTCCCCCATAGACTCATATATTTGATTAATCTTCTGTTGGTGGCACTGTTTAGGAAGATTATAGATACTTTGTGAGGTGGAGCCTTATTGGAGGATGTATGTCACTGGGGATGGACCTTGAGATTTTATAATCCAGCCTGATCCCCCCATCTCTTTTCTCCTCTGCTGATATGAAGATGTGATGCTAGCTGTCAGCTCCTGCCATGACTTCTCTGCAATGCTAGATTTCCCCTGGACACTGTAAACTGAAATAAACCCTTTTCTTATCCAAGCTAGTTCTAGTAGGGTAGTTTGTTTCAGCAATGAGAAAGTAACTTATACAAGAGAAATTGAGGAAGACACCCAACCTTAACCCCTGGTTTTCACATGCATGCACACATTTGTGTGCCTGTACACATACAAACATGCATACATGCACAAAATGTCATTTGAATATTTACATTTTGTATTTTCCAACAATTCTATATTATTTTACTAATGCTAATATGTCCATATATTTTTATACTACTCTCCTTTTCTGATATCCTAGTAATTATTCTCCAGTTTCTCATAGGATTTCTAGACTCTGGGGTATTAGAGATTTTAGCATCACGGTGTTGTTCTAAAACAAACTTACTGTTTTTTTGGCCCCTCCAAGTTTAAGGAACATTGTGGAAGAGAGGGGTGAAAAAAGTAACAGCCAGAGAATGGGGAGGAAGGCATTGAAATCCTGTCTTCCAGCTATGAAGTGGCCTTAAGCATTCATGATTTGACAACAGCTGTTGTTCCCCACACAGTATTGGATCATCCACATCCTGTCACAGACAATGGAGGAGGAAAAGAAAGGACATCAGAGTGAAAGAGGGGATAGATAGAAAGAAGAAGGTGTTCAATGGAAGGTAAATGGGACAAGAGGAGAAAACAGGAGAGAATTACTATCAAAATACATTCATTATATACATATATTAAAATTGCCACCAAGCATGGTGGCTATCATGGTTTGATCCAGGTGTCCCCCACAAACAATTGAATGTGTTCTGATAGATCGATCCTCAGCTGATGGCAGTTTGGGTTTTACAACCTCGATGAAGCTGTGTTGTCAGGGGTGGGCTTATGGGGTTATAAGCCAGCTTCCCCTTGCCAGTTTTTGGCACACCTTCCTGCCGCTGTTTGCAGTGCTGTGGCAGAGGTGATGTCCAGCCCTC
>PVHP010052958.1:0-10931 GCA_004024765.1 Zapus hudsonius
ATTTTAAAATAATTTTATTTAGGAATAAAGGTGAGTCACTAAGTAATAGCATAAACGTTTTGGTATCACGACGAAACAGCAGGCGGAGGTCCCATCACAGGGTTGAAAAAGTCCTTCACTGCAGAGAATGGCTAGAAACAGGGCTACGGAAGCCGGGAAGGGCAACACTGGGCTGCGATCGCCGCTTCACTCGGACCTCGGCCCGCTGCCCGCTAGAGTGGCGCATGCGCAGGCGCGCGAGGGGGGGGGCGGCCTCAGCGCGCAGGCGCAGGCGCGGTGGCGGGCTCCGCGCGGTCCCCACGGGGCTTCCGTAGCGGTGCGGGCGCCGCGGGGAGCGTCCGGCATGAGCGCCGCCGAGGCCGACGGCTGGGCGTGGCTGCTGGTGCTCAGCTTCGTGTTTGGGTGCAATGTCCTCCGGATCCTCCTCCCGTCCTTCTCATCCTTCGTAAGTGGCCGTGGGGATGGCGCCCCGCGTGGGGGGCTGCGTGGACGGGGGCGGGCCGTCCCGTCGGGCGCGTGCCCGGGGATTTGTAACGGGAGGCGGCGGGATGGGCGCGGCCTGCGTGCGAGCGTGCGTGCGTGCGTGCTCGGGCCGGGGAGCCATGGAACCGGCGCTTGTCTTTATGTGTTTTCCCGCCAGCATTCACCGAGGGCCTGTTTGGTGCAAAATGCTGGCTCCAGGCTGGTGCGGAAGTGCAGAGGATTTAATTTAATTTAGCCTGTGACCCCTTATATTCTCCAGTCCCATAAGCGACTCTTGGATTGGCCTCTTTTCTGATTGTAAGATACACATATGAGAACTGTTTTTAGGTGATGGTACATTCACCGTCACCGAAGTTATGTACCTCTCACATAGTAACTTCTTTCCTTCCTCAGTCCATGACGACTACACTTCCACCTAAAAAAATTATTTTTATTTTTAGTTTTGCTTTTTGAAGGTAGGGTCTCCCTCTAGCCCAGGCTGACCTGAAATTCACTATGTAGTCTCAGGGTGGCCTTGAACTCATGGTGATCCTCCTACCTCTGCCTCCCGAGTGAGTGCTGGGATTAAAGGTGTGTGCTACCACGCCCTGTGAATCAGGCATTTTTGATTAAACTGCTTCAGCCCCTAGGGGGCAGATTCCTACTACAAGAGGGTATGTCACTGGAGGTGGATCTTGAGGCCAACTCTACTAGGTGTGTGGAGGGCAGTCTTGGAGCTCTGGTGTTGGTGCCTTTTGGTGTTTGCTGGCTGTTTGGTGATGTCTCTGTCATGATCTTTGGAAGTGAGCCAGCTTCTGCTCTGAATGGGGCTTCTCCTGGATTAGCCTGAAATACACCCTTTCCTCCCATAAGCTGCTTCTGGTCAGATGTTTGTCCAGCAATGAGAAGCTGATTGATCCCTTCAAGACATGTGCATCCTTGTAATACATAAACCAGTGAACATAAGTGTTTCCCTGAGTTTTGGGAGCTAGTTTAGCAAATTAATGGAGCCTTAAGAGGGGTCATGGGAACTATAATTTGTACCTGGTCTGTCAGAAATTCCAGACCTTCTAACTTGTGACTGATGGTCGAAGTGGGGGCTGTCTGCGGGACTGAGTCCTCATCATGTGGGATCTAATGCTATCTCCAGGTAGACGGTGTCACAATTTTTTTTTTTCCGAGGTAGGGTCTCACTCTAGTCCAGGCTGACCTGGAATTCACTATATAGTCTCAGGGTCTCTAAAAAGACCTAAAATTTCAATACCAACATACACATACAGAAGAGATATGCATTCAGTACAAAAAGCAATTTTGTTTCCTGAACCATTTGAAAGTAAGCTGTCAGCTGAGCCCTGAGTCCCCTGAGGTTTCTGTACTTTATCCTTGTCCACAGTTTGGTCATCCAAGTGCGTTACCAACACTGCAGTCCTGAAGGCCTGATCAGGCTTCCACGTTACACTGCGGCCCCAGCTCAGTCTATTTCTAAGTACCATGCAGGGGTCTGTAGGACCCGCCTGTGTTGGGCATGGACACCTCTGTAGCTCTTCCATCCCTGGAGGTTGTTGCTCTAATCTGGCCTTGTCCCTCTGTTCTACTCTCTTTATGACCTCACAGTTCTGGATGCTAGACCTGTCTCTGACAGTTGGCATCTGCCACCTGGTGGCCACTGTCACCTCATGTTTCCTGACAGGGAAAGGCCCTTGTTCCTTTTGGCATGGTTAGTTAACTGTGCACACAGGTATTCCCCCCCCCCCCAGCAGGGACCTGTTGGTTTGTCCTGCCTTGAGAGGGCACTTCTTTACAAACATTTGTGTCTGGATTTCTCCTTTTATCTGTAGAAACCAGAGCTCACTTTCCTTTAAAAAAATACTTTTATTTGCAAGCAAGAGAGAAATAAAAGACAGAGAGAATGAGTGTGTCAGGGCCTCCAACCTCTGCAAACAAACTCCAGATGTGTGGGTCCTGGGGAACCTAATTCAGGTCTCTAGGCTTTGTAGCCAAGTACCTTAACCATTGAACCATCTCCATCCCCAGAGCTCACATTTCTACCTGCAGCTTTAAGCCAACACTGCAGATTCTTTCTGGCTTCCTATTGACATAAATTTCTGACTGAGAAGACTGGCTCTCAGTGCGATCAGGCCTTTGCACCTAACCTTCTACCACCCATGGCTGCCCAGTGTACGTTCCTGCTTTGGACTCGGAGACTGTGCTCTTGTTTCCTGATACACTGCCATTCCTCCCCTTGCTCAGATGCTGACCTGGTGTCTGGCCACCCTCTCTCAGGGACTCTGTATCCTGATGCTTGGCCCTGACTCCCCCCTTCCCATTTCCTCTATTGGAAGGCCCTCATCGCTGGGTCCCGACCCCTGCTCTGAGCCACCACCTCCTCACAGCCTCTTGCCATCCCACCCCTGCTCTGCCCCATCTAATCTGAGGATGAGTTCTTCAGGAAGGTAGGAAAATGCATATGGCCCCTGCCGGGCAAGTGCTTCACCCTGTCACCCCAACAACACACTTTTCAGCCAACGCTCCAGCGGCAGGTCCTATAAGATGGCTGGGTCATCCTAACACTTGGAGGTCTTCCACTCACTTTGTCCTTCAAATCAGTGGCTGTGGTGGGCAGACTAAGCATTGTGAAAACCCAGCAACCAGGCAATGATTGCTCTGGTGGTGGAGCTGATTGCTGTTTTATAGTTTTTTTTTTTTTGTTGTTGTTGTTGTTGTTTTTGTTTTTTCGAGGTAGGGTCTCACTCTAGTCCAGGCTGACCTGGAATTCACTATATAGTCTCAGGGTGGCCTTGAATTCACCACAATCTTCCTACCTCTGCCTCCTGAATACTGGGATTAAAGGCATGCGCTGCCACGCCTGGCTTGTTTTAGTTTTAATTGTATCATTACGGGAAAATATATGTATTCATATTGTGACAGTCTGTGGATATGTCTGCAAAAGGGAAAATGTAGTTTGGGTACGAGGGAGTTTGCTTTTGTAGAGAGCAGGAAGATGCCACAGAGGTTGGTCATTATAAGGTCATGGGCAGCATGAAGGGCATAGAGGTAGGATATTGGGGAAGGCAGGCTTGCCCGCTCTGAAGAGCAGCCCAGAACTTGGTCAGGAGACTTCCCCAAGCCATCTGGAAAGCTGTGGTGAGCGCAAAGCACTTCTGGAAGCTTAGAATGCTGGAGCAGTCCTGTGATGTTTTCTGTAGGTAGGTTAAAGTCATCTAGATGGGCTTCATGAGTTTGGCTGGCAGGGCTGGTTTCTCCCTGCTTGGAACAGGGCTCCTCAGTGTTTCCTGGCAAGACCCTAAACCATCTAAGTGCCTGGACATGTTCACGTCCTGTCTGGGGCTCGAGCCTGCAGGGAAACTTGCAGCTAGCTGGATCACAGAGGGTCAGGACACACTGCTTCTCAGGCCCCTCTGCCAGGGGAGCTGAGGGAGCCCACTCTCTGTCTCACGCAGGTGTCCAGGGTGCTGCAGAAGGATGCGGAGCAGGAGTCACAGATGCGGGCAGAGATCCAGGACATGAAGCAGGAGCTCTCCACCGTCAACATGATGGATGAGTTTGCCAGATATGCCAGGCTGGAGAGGAAGATTAACAAGATGACCGACAAGCTCAAAACTCACGGTACTGAAGTCGTCATAGCCTGACAAGGGTCATCAGGGCTGATCAGTGGAGGAGGTTTTATACACAGATGTGTCTGTCCTATATGCTGAGAGAAACCTCTCAGCTGCTAGAAGAAACCTCACAAAAACTATGACCTTATTTGCTGGTAAAACTTTCCTTCTAGACCAGAAACCCGAGAGATCCTCATAGGCTTTCTTCAGAGCTGACGTGTCAGCACTTTGCTGACGGAAGCCCAGGGAAAGTTCTCACAGTGTCTTCTCAGGGCACTTCTACTCTGAGGAGAATGTGCAGCCATGTCATTTCATGACTAGACATCAGGGTGCAGTTCCTGTGGTGTGTGGGCATGTGTGCAGGGTGGCACGTGCTGGGATCCCTGCCAGGCACATGCAAGGAAGGAGCAGGCTCACAGAGGGAGTTCATGGATGCCATGCCCTGGAAAACAGGCAGACATTTCAGTGCTGGTCAGGGATAAATGCATTAGAAAAAGAACCTCTGGCTTAGCAGCCAAGGGGCTTGCCTGTGAAGCGTAACAACCCAGGTTGATTGTAGTCACAAGTGGACAAGGTGGCGCATGATCTGGAGACTGGAGTCTCTGGCAGGCCATTTCTCTTTCTCTGCCTCTCTTCTCTGTCTCTCGCTCTCTCCTTGCAAAGAAAGAAAGAAAGGGAGGGAGGGAAAGGGAGAAGAAAGGGAAGGAAAGGAAAGGAACCTCTGCAGTAGATGAATAATTTCAAGATTAAAACTCTTCATGTGGGCTGGAGAGATGGCTCAGAGGTAAAGGCACTTGCCTCCAGTGTCTAAGGCCCTGGGTTCAATTCCCCAGGTCCCACATAAGCCAGACCCACAAGGTGGTGGCCCTGGTGTTTTCTCTCTCTCTCTGCTTGAAAATGAATAAATAAAATATTAAAAAAAAAACTCTTCGGGCTGGAGAGATGGCTCAGTGGTTAAGGCACTTGCCTCCAGTGCCTAAGGCCCTAGGTTCAATTCCTCAGGACCCACATAAGCCAGACCCACAAGGTGGTGGCCCTGGTGTTCTCTCTCTCTCTCTCTCTCTCTCTCTCTCTCTCTCTTTGTTTGAAAATGAATAAATAAAATATTAAAAAAAAACTCTTCATGCTTCACAATCTGACTAGGCTTCTGTTTTAAATAATAGTGTAGTAAGAGAGTGAGTGACTTTCTCTTTTTTCCCCTGCTTATTGTTAGTTTTGAGACAGTGTTTCTCTGCCTCTCTTCTCTGTCCAAGGCTGGCCTTGACCTTGCTGTGTAGTTGAGGATGACTGACTATCAGATCCTCCATGCCGCTACCTTCCAAGTGCTAGGATTACCGGCAAGTGCCACCACATCTTGTTTTCTGTGGTGCTAGACGTCAAACCCAGGGTTTCCCAGCCCAATTTCTTCTTCTTCTTCTTCTTCTTCTTCTTCTTCTTCTTCTTCTTCTTCTTCTTCTTCTTCTTCTTCTTCTTCTTCTTCCTCTTCCTCTTCCTCTTCCTCTTCCTCTTCCTCTTCCTCTTCCTCTTCCTCCTCTTCCTCCTCTTCCTCCTCTTCCTCCTCTTCCTCCTCTTCCTCCTCTTCCTCCTCTTCTTCCTCCTCTTCTTCCTCTTCTTCCTCTTCTTCCTCTTTCTTTCTTCTTTCTTCTTTCTTTTCTTCTTCTTCTTCCTTCTCCTCCTCCTCTTGTTCTTCTTTTTTTAAAAAATATTTTATTTATTCATTTTCAAGCAGAGAGAGAGAGAGAGAGAGAGAGAGAGAGAGAGAGAGAGAGAGCACCAGGGCCACCCTGTGGGTCTGGCTTATGTGGGTCCTGGGGAATTGAACCCAGGGCCTTAGGCACTGGAGGCAAGTGCCTTAACCACCGAGCCATCTCTCCAGCCCTCTTCTTCTTCCTTTTTTTCTAATATTTATTTGTACTTAGAGAGAGGAAAGAGAAAGAATGAGAATAGGGGTGCTAGGGGCCTCCAGGCTCTGCAACAAACTCCAGATACATGTGCCACTCTGCATCTGGCTTTACATGGGTACTGGGGAATCAAACCTGCGTCTTAGGCTTTATAGGCAAGCACCTTAAACTCTGAGCCATCTCTCCAGCTCCCATTTAAAAAAAATATATATATATATATGTATGTATATATATATATTTTT
Organism: Zapus hudsonius; assembly: GCA_004024765.1. Lineage (NCBI taxonomy): Eukaryota > Metazoa > Chordata > Mammalia > Rodentia > Dipodidae > Zapus > Zapus hudsonius. The sequence continues at coordinate 6,223 of PVHP010052958.1, forward strand.
TTTTTGTTTGTTTGTTTGTTTTGTTTTTCCAGGTAGGGTCTCACTCTAGTCCAGAGCTGACCTGGAATTCACTATGTAGTCTCAGGGTGGACTTGAACTCACAGCAATCCTATCTCTGCCTCCCGAGTGTTGGGATTAAAGGTGTGCGCCACCACGCCCGGCAAAAAAAAACATTTTTATTTATTTGCAAGCAGAGAGAATGAGAGAGATAGTGGGAATAATAGGCACGCTGGGCCTTTTGCCACTGCAAATGAACTCCAGGTGCATGTGCCACTTTGTGCATCTTTATTTATTTGGGAGAGTATGGACATGCCCAGGCCTCCTGCTGCTACAGATGAACTCCAGATGCACATACCACTTTGTATGGTCTGGCTTTATGTGGGTAATGGGAATTTAACCTGGACTATAGGCTTTACAAGAAAACACCTTTAATTAGTGAACCATCTCTTCAGCCCCTAATTATTATTATTTTGGTTTTTTGAGGTGGACATTATCTCTGTCACAACAGATGGCAGACACTGGCAGGAGAGTGTGCCAGACACTGGCTAGAACCCCCATAAACCCACCCCCAACAACACACTCTAGCCCAGGCTGACCTGGAATTTACTATGTAGTCTCAGTGTGGCCTCTAACTCATGGCAGTTCTCCTACCTCTGTCTCCTGAGAGTGCTGGGATTAAAGGTGTGTGTCACCATGCCCGGATCCCAGTTATTATTATTATTTTTTTGAGGTAGGGTCTTGCTGTAGCTCAGGCTAGCTTGGAATTCACCATGTAGTCTCAGGGTGGCCTAAAACTCATGGTGATCCTCCTACCCTCTGGGTCCCAGGTGCTGGGACTAAAGGTGTGTGCCACCACACTGCCTAATTATTTTTTAAGTTACCAAAGTAATGGTTTTCATCATGTCATTTTCATAGATATGTGTGATTAGATGCTGATGCAGTTATCTTCACGTTGCTGGGATAAATCTCCCAACCAAAAGCAGCTGATAGGAGGAGAGTTGCTTATTGTGGCTTACAGTCTCAAGGGTTAGCTCCCTGATGGCAGGGAAAGCATGGCATGAGCAGAGGCTGGACATCACCTCTGCCACAGCAGGTGGAAAACAGCAGCAGGAGAGTGTGCTCTGGCAAGGGGGAGCTGGTTATAACACCCCTTAGTCTGCCCCCCAAAATGCCTCATCCAGCAAGGCTCCACCTCCCAAATTGCCATCAGCTGGGAACCGAGCATTCAAAATACATGAGTTTATAGAGGGCAGCTGATTCAAACCACCACAGATTCTGTTCTGTTTTATATACTGAGTGATTGTTTCATTTATAGTGAAAGGTACATCTCTGTATAATTGGTTACTGTTTCAGTTTTTCAGGGTTGGCATGTTTCTCCTATTTTTCTTTTCAGTGAAGGCTCGGACTGCTCAGTTGGCCAAGATAAAATGGGTTCTAAGTGTTGCTTTCTACATATTGCAAGTAAGTGCTCTGTGGTGTCGCCTGGGCCATTCAAGTTGGTAATGGCCTGGCCTCTAGGTCATTTCCACTTAAAGCTGGTCTGTCGTCCTCCACTGTGACTTGGCACAGCTGTGAGTCTCCAGGTTAGACTGAAAGGAAGGGAACCATTGCAGTGCTAAAGATACGGGGTCTTTTACTCAGAAGTCACTTCTTGGGCACTTTTTCAGTTTCTCTGTCCCATCCCATTTTTAACGGCCTGGCTATTTTCTGAGTTCATCAGGTGGTTTTGGCCTTCACTTGTTCCCTGGTGTACGTTATTAGTACTTAAGATCACCACACCCTGTGTGGGTAGGTGCCCAGCTTTCTTTTTTTGTTTTTTGGTTTTTCAAGGTAGGGTCTTCCTCTAGTTCAGGCTGACCTGGAATTCACTATGTAGTCTCAGGGTGGCCTTGAATACACAGCAATCCTCCTACCTCTGCCTCCCGAGTGCTGGGACTAAGGGTGTGCATCACCATGCCCAGCTTCTTCTTCTTCTTCTTTTTTTTTTTTTTTTTAATTTTTTAAAAAAATGTTTTTACTTGAAAGAAAGAGGAGACCAGGAGCCGGGCGTGGTGGCGCACGTCTTTAATCCCAGCACTCAGGAGGCAGAGGTAGGAGGATTGCCGTGAGTTCGAGGCCACCCTGAGACTACATAGTGAATTCCAGGTCAGCCTGGGCTAGAGCGAGACCCTACCTCGAACCCCCCCCCCAAAAAAAAAAAAAAAAAGAGGAGACCAGGTTTGAAGAACCTTTAAGTCACATGGCCTGAGGCACTCATTTGCTAGAGGATGGACGGTTCAGTCAGCTTCTTTGTTGCTGGCAAAAAGAACCTGATTGGGAAAGGGTTTATTTTGGCTTATAGACTTCACGGGGAAGCTCCATGATGGCAGGGAAAACAGTGACATAAGCAGAGGTGGACGTCATCTCTGCCACAACAGATGGCAGACACTGGCAGGCGATTGTGCCAGACACTGGCAGGAGAGTGTGCCATATACTGGCTAGAACCCCCATAAGCCCGCCCCCAACAACACACCTTCAACAAGGTTCCAATTCCAAAACTGCCATCAGCTGGGGATCCAGCATTCAGAACACAAGTTTATCAGGGACACCACATGTATTTCACAGAGGCAAGGGACTGGGTCAGGTGCCTGCTGTTGGGGCTGATCACTTGAGTGGCCTGTTCTGGGCCCCACGGGGCCTGGAGACTACAGAAGGATTGCCCCCAGTGGGAGAGGGAGAGAGAGGGGAGAGGGAGAGACTAACACATGGCTTTTGCTCACCCAAGTGTCTTTCCAGGCAGCCTTGATGATCTCTCTCATTTGGAAGTACTATTCCGTCCCTGTGGCCGTTGTGCCGAGTAAGTGGATCACCCCGCTCGACCGCTTGCTGGCCTTTCCTACCAGAGTTGCAGGTGAGCATTCTCTGGGGACACTGAGAGCTTGTGCAGGGGTTCATGTGGTGTATGATTGAATTATCCAACCTCATCCTCACAGTCCACTTAGCGAGCTGGACTTTGTGCCTCAGCCTTGCGTGAGGTCTAGACAAGCCACCCAACCTGAATGTTCAGGAGCAGAGCTGCAGTCCACAGTTCTGCTTCTCTGAGCAGCCCCTGTGGTTCCCGCAGTCTGTCTTTTCCAGTCCTTCTGGTGACCCGCTCTGCATTATGTGCTGCTGCTGCTGCTGCTGCTGCTGCTGTTGGCTCTTTGATTTCTGAAAGAGACTCTCTGGGATGCTATGAGTAGTGCATGTCATTGTAGAATAATCAGAAATGTTGGAACCACTTTTAAAAACCACATGAGTTATAATAGGTAATCCCTCTAAATGTGAACTCTATATATATCTGTATCTATAAATACATATTTACAGATATCTATAAATATCTATTTTTTTTTTGAGGTAGGGTCTCACTCTAGCCCAGGCTGACCTGGAATTCACTATGTAGTCTCAGGCTGGCCTCGAACTCACGGCCATCCTCCTACCTCTGCCTCCTGATGCTGGGATTAAAGACATGCACCACCATGCCCAGCCTTATACTCCCTTTTTCCATGATGCTGTCAGCTATCCTATATGTCTTAGTGTGTTCAAACTGCTACAACAAAGCACCACTAACTAGGTAGCTTAAAGACAACACACACCCCCCTGTGTCTCAGTGGCTGGGAAGTCTAAGATGAAGGTAGACTTGGTACCTTGTCGGTGAAGATGAGGGCCCATCTTGCGATTGGCAGCTCCTTCTTGGTGGGCCCTTAGATGGAGGGATGAAGGCTCGAGTGAACTTACTCGGGCCTCATGACCTGAGCATCTCCCATAGGCCTCATCTGCTAATGCTGTCACTGATGGATGGTAGGACTTCAGTGTGTGAGGCAGACATGCCCGTCATAGCACCCTGTCAACAAACCTGTCTCTCTTCTTTGTCTTTTCAAGGCAGGATCTCACTTTAGCCTAGGCTGACCTGGAACACACACTGTAGTCCCAGGCTGGCATCGAATTCACAGCAATCCTCCTACCTCTGCCTCCCAAGTGCTGAGATTAAAGCGTGGGCCATCATGCCTGGCTACAAACTTTTATTTTATTTATTTATTTTTATTGTCCATAATGAGTTATATTATTTAGTGGGCAAACAATGAGTTGTTATCCCCAATTCCCTGATGCCCCCCTCCCCCATCCCCAATCAACTGGATATCCTTCTCCATGGGTCGTCTGGATCAGTCCTTGTGACAGGGGACCATGGATAGCCTAGTATTCAGCCAGGTTCTTCTGGCCATGCCTCTGGATAATCTCCCCCACCACGACTCTCACAATCTTTCTGCCCCCTCTTCCGCTCAGTTCCCTGAGTTGTGGTGGACAAAGTTTTATTTTTTTTTATTTTTTAATTTTTTTTATAATTACTTCAGAGAAAGAGAGTGTGGGCAGATGTGCCAGGGCTGCCTTCCACTGCAAACAAACTCCAGACACGTGTTCCACCTTGTGTATCTGGCTTTATGTGGGTACTGGGGAATTGAAACCAGGTTGGTAGGCTTTGCAAGCATGTGCCTATAACTGCTGAGCCAGCTCCCCAGCCCAACAAAATTCTTTTTTTTTTTTTTTGTTTTTTCGAGGTAGGGTCTCACTATAGCCCAGGCTGACCTGGAATTCACTATGTAGTCTCAGGGAGGCCTCGAACTCACGGCGATCCTCCTACCTCTGCCTCCCAAGTGCTGGGATTAAAGGCGTGCGCCACCACGCCCGGCTCT
>PVHP010052959.1:0-10969 GCA_004024765.1 Zapus hudsonius
CACTGGGGTGCAGGTGTTCATATCAATGACCACCACCAATACCTCATTGTCACCCAACAGCCATGTTTTACACAAAAGTTCACTGAACATACGGCTGGACTAATAATCCCAAGGCCAAACCCCAGCAACACAACTCAACACAACACAACTCCCAAGGACATGACCAGCTGTGGACTATGTAGGCAGTTTAATCATAAATACTGGAGGTGGTAGAAGGCCTTTGACATTCAAACTACCTCAGTGTCTTATTCCAAAGTTGATTCCAGCCATAGAGAACCTTTGAATCACTTGAAAGAAAAAATATAAAAACAATAAAAGAATATTTGTGATTTTAACAAACTGTAAGTAGGGAATGGTTTTAAGATGAGCTCAGACACATTCATGTTATTACATACTGCTCAAATAATAATATAGAAACCCTGGGACTTTAAGCAACTTAATGATAGATCAGATGCAAATAAAACACTTACAAATGGCTAAAATTAATCAGAAGACAAAGTGGAAAAATGTATTTTTGCTGCACATCACACCACAGGGATAATTCTTCCTGATGTATGAAATAAACTCAGTGAACATTAAGAGAAAATATTACAAGTCCAATGGGAAACGGTCAGCTTATATGTTCACAGTTTATGGAAAATATAAATAGATCTTTAGGATAAGAAACTATGTAATATCAGTCATAATGAAAAAATGTACTGAGATGCCACTTAAAAATTGACAATGATCCAATTTTTGGAAACACGCTCAGACAAATGTTTAGAGGTATAGAAAACCAGCATTCTTTTTTTTTTCAATTCTTGTTTTTTTTATATTTTGATAGCTTTTGAGACATTTCCCCTTAATGCACATTCATGTTTCTTTTTCATATTTATTGTCAATAATTAGAAACATTGTTTTAGCAAGTTTTGTGATGGTACCCCCATTTCCTTCCTCCCTGTCCCCAAACCACTGGGGACCTTCCTCAGTGGGCTTGCTGGACCAGTCCATGGGACAGAAGGTTAAGGATTGTATCAGAGGTAGCCAGTTTGCGTGTGTGTGTGTGTGTTGTTGTTGTTGTTGTTTTTATTGTTGCTGCTGCTGCTGAGAAGGGCAATGAAAACCAGCATTGTTGGTGTGGGATTAGATATGCCTTTCAAAACTGACAGGTATATGTCGCCAACCCAGCAACTTTTTCCTTCTTGTGTTCAGTCAACTGACACATGTGTGTGCGTGTGTGTGTGTGTGTGTGTGTGTGTGTGTGTGTGTGTTACATTGCAGACTTCTACTTCAGGAGGAAATGGTTAAAACAGAATGCAGGGTGTTCTTATGATGGGTCACCATGTAATCATAAAATAGGCTAACAACATCCTTTATATCCTGTGAGTTACAATCATCAAGACATAATTTTATATCAAAAGTATACATTTTGGGCTTGAGAGATGGCTCAGTAGTTAAGGCAATTGCCTGCAAAGCCTAATGACCCTGGTTCAATTCCTCAGTACCTAAGTAAAGCCAGATGTACAAAGTGGCACATGCATCTGGAGTTTCTTTGCAGTGACTTGAGACCCTTCTCTCTCTCTCTCTCTCTCTCTCTCTCTCTCTCTTTCTCTCTCTCTCTCTCTCTTTCATTCTCTCTCTCATTCTCTCTTTCTCTCATTCTCTCTCATTCTCTTTTTCTCTCTCTCATTCTCTCTCTCATTCTCTCTTTCTCTATCTCCCATTCTCTCTCTCTCCCTTTCTCTCTTTGCTTGCAAATAAATAAATATTTTTTAAAAACACACATCTATCCAGACGTGGTGGCTTGTACCTATAATCTCATCATTTGGGAGGCAATGATAGGAAATCATCAATTCAAGTTTAGCCTGGGATACACACTGAGTCCAAAGCCAGCCTTGTTACAAAGGCTGGAGATGTGTTGGAACCATCGCCTATTATGTTCAGAGCCCTGAGTTTGATCTCCAGCACTGAAAAATTAGTTAACGAAGTAATACTTTTTAAGAGACATGTCAGAAACACAGAGCATATACTTGACTTCATTCATATGATTAGGACCAGGAAAATCTAAGATAGGGTGGTAAAAGAGAGACTGGCAATTTCTCTGCAAAGGATGAGAGGAGACAAGGAAGATTTTGGATTGTAGAAATACACATCATTTTTAATTGAAAACGTAAATGTATGCACATATTATAAATTGGTCACATTTCCACTGGGTTATACTCATGTCCCTCTCCCCCACACCCATGTCACTGAAGGACCTCCTCAGTGGGATTGTCAGAAATCCTTTGGGGTCATGAATGTACCAATCAGTCTCAGTGGGGAAGACAGTACCTCAGAGAACAGCTTCCAACCCTTTGGGTCTTCATTCTTTCTGCTCCCTCTTCTGCAATGTTCCCTGAGCTAATTCTGTTTCCATACTCTTGTGAATACAGCAGCAACAGACATGGCTGACCAAGTTTAAGAGGCTTTTAATCTCTCCTTTCATCTTATTAGATGTTTAGCTCTATTTATATATTTTATCTCATCTGGGGTTAAGTAAGCCATATGAGTCAAGAAATTCTTCCATTTCTTCCAGATTTTCCAAGTTTATGGAATATAGATTTCTTTCAATATGTCTTAATGATTCTCCCAATTTCATTAGTCACTCTTGTGACATCTCTTTTTCGTCTCCAATCTTACTGCTTAATCTTCTCTCTTTTTCTGCTGCTTACCTTGGCCGTGTGTAGTAGACAGCTGCACATTGCTAGAATGAACATCTAACCAAGCACAGTTTTATGTGAGGAAGGTATTTCTTTCCATAAATGACAGAAGCTGGCCATTACTAACCCAAGCAGAGACGAAAGCCACCAGTAGCCAACAAACACCAAAAGGAGCACGCACAAACAAGCAGTAAGAAGGACCCCCTCAGCTCAAACCTCTTGCATGTCTTTGGGCTGGAATTCAGATCCTCCTGCAAACACACCTACTGGGGATGGGCCAGTGATACTTCTTCCAGCCAGGCAGCTGGAGACTCAAGTTACAAGCATTAATAAACCACCTGAATGTATCAGGACGTACCTTCAAACTACCACACCATGGGTTTATCAATCTTGCTTGGTTTTTGAAAGAACCAGATCCTTATTTCGTCAATGTTTTACATTGTTTTCTTCACTTATAATTTATTGCTTACTACTTTGATCGTGATTATTTCTTTCTTGATCATTTCTTTGATCTTGATTGTTTTTGTGTTTTAACTGTTCTTGTTTTTTTTAAAGCCTTCAGATGGATCATCATTCATTCCAGATCGCTCTATTTTTGTAATGTAGGCATTTAGAGCTATAAACTTCCTTGTTGGTACTGATGCCATTATGCCCCATACGTTTGGGTATGTTCTGTTTCCATTGTTCTTAAGTTCTAGAAAATTGTTATTTACTGTTTGATTTCTTCAATGACCCATTCATTGTTTTATAGTGTGTGGTTCAATCTCCAGGAGTTGGCATATTTTCTGTTCTTTCTCATTTTGATTTCAAGCTTTTTTGTATTGTGGTCAGATATACTACAAGGAGAGATGTCAATTTTCCTGAACTTGTGGAGGCTTGCTTTATGTCCTAATACATGATCATTTTGAGAAAGGTCCATGAGTGCCTAGAAGAATGTGTACTTGGTAGGGTTCTGTAGATGACTGTTAGTCCATTTGAACTCTGGTGTTGTTCAACTGGATTATTTCTCTATTTTCTACTTAGGTAATCTGTCTATTAATGATAGTGGAGATTAAAGTCTCCCACTATTATTGTGTTAGAATTTATTTCTAATTTAATGTCTATTAGTTTTTGCTTTATAAAATTCAGTGCATGTGTATTTGGTGCACGTATATTTTATGATTATAATATCCTCTTGTTGAAATGCTCCCTTGATTTATGTAAGACAGTCTTCTTTATATCTTTTGATTACTTTCAGTTTAAAATCTATTTTGTCAGATATTAATATAGTTACGCCTGCTTCTTAGTGATTTCTAGTTGCATCTGATCTTTCTAACCTTTCACACCTTATGTCTCTCTTGAAGGATAAGGTGGATTTCTTGAAGACAGCAGATGGAATGGATCTAGATTTCTGATCCAGCCTGTTAACCCGTGTCTTTTGATGAGGGGTTAAGTCAGTGGATGCTCAGGGATATAATTGAGAAGTGTGAGTTAATCCCTGTCAAGTTGAAGACTTGGTGCAGTTTGGTGTTTTCTTGATTCATTTGCTTTCAAGTCTGTACTAGTTTTGATTACTGATTTTTGCTCCTGTAGTGTCTTTATTATGTGTGTTCTTCTATTTAGTGTGAAATATTCCATCCAACATTCTCTGTAAAGCTGGCTTAGTACTCATATATTGTATAACTGGCTTTTATCATAGAACGTTTTTCTTTTTCCTTTTATTATGAGGTCTATTTTTTTCTGGGTATAGTAGTTTATCTTGGCAGCATTGGTCTTTCAGTATTTAAGATACCCCATTCTAGGCTCTTTTTGCTTTTAGAGGTTCCATTGAAAAATCAGATGTTATAGGATTACCTTTGTAAGTGACAAGCTGTTTTCTCTTATGACTTTTACTTGTTCTTAATTTTCAGTATTTAGTGTTTTAACTATAATGTGACATGGGGAATTTCTTTTCTAGTCTTATATGATGTTCTGTGTGCCTTCTAAACTTGGATGGGCCTCCCTTTTGTAAGACTTGGAAAGTTTCCTTCCATAATTTTATTAAAGATATCCTCTGTATTTCTTTTCTTTCTTGCATGACCATGATTTGAGTACTTGTTCTTTTTAAGGTGTGCCACACATTTCCCTGTTTTCTGTTTGTACATTTTCTTGAACTTGTGATTCATGTTGGTCTCCCAATCTATTTTTTCTCTGTCTTGTTCTCAAGCCCCAACAGTCTGTCCTCCATGTGATCTCTCCTGCTGGTGAGGCATTCTGGGGAGCCTGTTAAATGTGTGATTTCATTTTTTGTTTTCCATTAGGCTTTTCATCAGCAGCTCCATCTCTTTATTGAATTCCATTTTCATTTCTTGATTTGACTTTCTTATTGTCTTCTGGAATTCATTCCTGCATTTGGCCATCTCCTTGGTCGAGTCCATTCCAATATCAGTAAAATTTTTTTACTGTTGTTGTTTCTCATCCATTTTTTTCCAATAATCTACTGAGTTCCTTTTGATTCTCTTCCATTTTATTCATCTGTTTATTGAGTTCTTTTATTCCTTCTCTTGTTTCTTTTCCATTTAATTCAGCTACTTGTTCACGGCCTCATTAAGTTTGTTTCTATGCTTAAGTTGATGCAGTTTTCATTCCTATATTTCCATTATAGGACTAGGTTTTCTGGGTGGGGACATCTTTCTTTGGTTTCTTGAGGTATTGGTTTTGTGCTGGAGTTTGCAAAATTTTTAGGTAGCCCTTTTTGTTCTTGGTCTTGTGTAACCAGTGTTAAAAGTGACCTGATCAACTTTGATCCAGATAGGCATGGGATGGGGGTCTATCTGCAGATTTGGATACTGAGTAGGCTCCTCCTTGAATCTTGTCTCTGTGTGTCTCTATGCTTGTCCCTGGCCAAACTGACCTACTCAGTACCTGAGACTGTGAGCTGCAATCAGCTCCAGAGCCGTGACTCAAGGTGATTTAGGCAGGCAAGCCAGGGAATAAGACCAACACCTAATTAGGCTGATCCCCAATTCTAGAAAGTGTGGGTCAGGGTTGTATAGACGGGGGTAATGGGGTGCAGGGCAGGAATGCTCACCTGGGCCCTGGGGAGCTTACTCAGTGGCTGGGGTTGGGGAGTGCAATCAGCTTGGGAGTCCCTACTCCAACCAAGGGTGAGAACAGCATTGTTTTGGAGACCACTTTGGCCTTCCAGACCAATAGCTCAGTGTGGGGATAATCCAGCTCTGATTATGAGATATAAATCCAGCCAATCCTACTTTTTTTAATTTTATTTTATTTTGTTTTTTATTTTATTATTATTTTTATTAGGAGGATTTTATGATTATTGTTGAATTAATTAACTAGTTATGCATCCTTGGGAAAGTATTCAACCTTTAACCTCTCTGGGACTCTGATTGTTACTCTGTGAAGAATGTAGTCAGTGATTATTCTTTTCATGGGATTGTTACAGGACACATATAAATACTGAAAGGTCAACCCCTTGATACTGACATAAACATGTGATAAACTTAGATTATACTTGTACTCAGCACCACCAGACAATTTAGCCCAGGCCACAGGGCAGATGAAGAATCCTTGGAGAAACCAAGCCAGGGACTCAGGGGCAAAGCCTAGTCTCCAGGGGTCAAGTTCAAGGCAGGTCTCATGGGGATTCAGACTTGACATAACAGTACTCCACCCAACCAAGTTCAACAAATCTGTGTTCACTTTGTATCAGAGTTGACAGAAGGTGATCAGGAGTTTGGGTTTTCAGAGAAACACAGACTGGTCTTTGTTCCTAGCCCTGGACCACACTGATGGTATATCCTCAGTTACCCTATTACAACACCCATTCCTAAAGGGAAAGACAGAAAAGTTTTGTTCACCAAAGCCTCAGCCCAGAATATCGGTGGCTACCATCTACCCCGAAGCCTCAAGTACAGTGTCTTGGGAGTCAGGTCAGTGTGAAGCGGTCATAGGCTCTGGAAACAGACTGATCTCTTATCTGAATTTAGGGGTCTATTTTGTGACTTGGTCCAAGTTCCCCTCAATGTCCTAAGCTGAGTTTCCTCAACTACACATTGAAAATAAAAATTGTGATAGGGCACGTGCAACTAATGTATGACTGGCACAGAGGGAATGCTCAACAAATGTCCATCACCGTTGCTTGAGGTCGCTCTTGTCCCAGCATTGTGTTATGTGCTGGGGATCTAGCAGTGAGCAAGCATTAAGGTGGGAGCATCTTTCAGGTGTTTAAAGGCAGGTGTCATGTGCCTGCACTCCGCACCTAGTTTCATCTCTCTCCTTCCTTAGATATTACCAATGACAAAATTTCTCCCCATGGTCTTCTCTCCCCTGAACTTTGCTCAATGACCTGATTTGCCAATACCCCTTTGGCATATGGCAGCCAAAATAGAGATGATATCCAGTCATGAGGCAGTCAGCCTCAATGCAGTGGCAAACGTTAATATTTTGATTTTGGTCTTAATACTGTTGCTGTGAGCTTCCTTCTTCCCACAGTGACCACAGAGGAGGAAAGTACAATGGAGCCGCTGAACTCCCTGGTACAGTGCATAGCTGGAGATAGCACTGAGTTACTTTAAGCAAGCATAAAAATAAAGACCCAAAGAAGAATCAGGGCTCTTATGACACCTCTCTTGATATCATAGTGAGGGTTCTTGGTGGAGCTTTGGTGATCTAATTACTTTTATCTTTTCCTTTTTGGATAAGAGATTGAAGTTTGGGAGTCAAGGAAGAATCACAAAGAATCATAAAGCCAGAATATCTAGTACACCCCCTTGATTCTGTATAGGAAGTTGGCAGGCTCTTAATTGCAACCATGGAAAACCGAGACATTTCCATTCGGGGGAGGGAAACATTAAGTTACTAAGGATAGAAAACTCAACCAAGAAGACATAAGTCTGCAGTATACTTAAAGGCAGACTGCATAGTAAAGTTGAGATCTTTATTATGAATATCAGAAGTCCTTCTAAAATGCTCCAAATTCTGACCATCACAAGAGAATGGATGAAAGGAACACTTTCCCCTTCTATGTGGCAGGGTGGTACCTCCACATGGTCATCAGGTCTTCACAGGTGTCAGCTTTAAGACAATGGACAGAAAGTTCCAGCAACCTCAGAACAGAGACAATGAGACAGCATCCTTTTTCCATAAAATAAAAATTAAATAAAAATTAAAATCCATGCAGATGATATGCTTCGAACATTGCCAAGGGCAGCTTTCTGTTTTGTGATTTATGCCCCTAGGTCTGAGTGTCAGAGGCCTGAGAAAACCCCACTGGATTCATGAGCTGAGCGAGCATGGAAGTCACATTTCGTTCAATAAAAGAAACTTGGGCATCAGGGTTTGAATGACTGGGCACCTCTTTAATCAAAATAGGGCTGTTCAGTCTGGGGCTTTGTAAGGGAGCTAATTAGTAATGTGCCAAGACTTACCTGGTTAATCACATGATTAATCACTCTGTAGACTGCATTCTTCTTGTTTCCTGGCTGTCTTTGGCTGCTGTATTTTTTTTGTATGTGTCTGCTTTTTTTTTTAAATTAGCATTTTAATAGGTGGCACTCACCATTTAGAGTAAGAAAGAATGCCATCATCCCATTTGAATATTTTTTGGTGCAAATAAAAGTGAGACAGTGGTGATTCTTTTCCAGGAAGGACTGTGGGTTGATCAAGAAATTTTAGCACGTTCTAAGGAAGTAAGAGATTTCTGTAAGAGAGGATTTGAAAGCCCTGAGGGAGGTTTGTTATAGATGCAACCCTAGCTAGAGAAAGGATTGCTGAAAAAAAACACATGACTACCGATCAGCTGACTACATTTGTCTCATTTATTTAAATGTTTACTCTTTAATTTGCCATTGGACAAACTCTGTCTCATAGGTTTTTGTTGAACAAATTTTAAAGTCAACTTTAGGTTAGTTGTAAATGTTTTCTGGTACAAAGCACACATTTAAAAAAATATTTCTGGGCTGGAGAGATGGCTCAGCAGTTAAGGCACTTGCCTCCAGTGCCTAAGGCCCCAGGTTCAATTCCCCAGGTCCCACATAAGCCAGACCCACAAGGTGGTGGCCCTGGTGCTCTCTCTCTCTCTCTCTCTCTCTCTCTCTCTCTCTCTCTCTCTCTCTCTCTCTCTCTCTCTGCTTGAAATTGAATAAATAAAATATTTTTAAAAAATTATTTCCTTAACTGAAATGTTCCAGCAGCAATCATGTCCAGATTAATGATATTTCTAAGGTTTAAGTGTCCAAATGTGAAAGATGTTAATTTTTTTAAAAGAATATCACCTGATATCCCTATAACAATTTAATCTCTTAAAGTAGCTATCACACATCAGAGCATGCTAAGAGCTAAGAACAATAATATAGTTTTCAGTTACCAGAAAGTTCCTCCTTCTGTCACTATAATTCAGGCCAGTTTGCCCTCCTACTTTGTCTGTATGGGCCATCCAGCCACCCCTCACGACTCTTAGTCACTTCTCTATGATTCGTGGGCAAAACATCTTCTCCTTATACCAATGTCATTTGAACTTCATGACAATATAATTCCATTAGAAAACTGTCTACAAGAAGTTCATTTTATGGCTGCTTCTTGTGTTTGACTCCAATTAAATTATCTTTTGTTGCTGTGGATGTAAAATGCTTATTATGTACAGTAATAGAGAGCAATTAGATGCATTGCTTTTCTGAAGGCAGCTGTAGTTAGATCCTAAAAGTAATAGTTTTAATTGTATGGTGGCCAGTAGCATTCCATCATATAAAACTACTGATTCTCGGCCCTTCTAGAAGTGGGGGCATTTCTACTTGGAATTTTTCTAGCTACGTGACTGGTTTCTTTAAAATCTTCAACTCTTCCCATTATGAGAGGTGGTAGAGTGATGAGAGGTGTGTGTGTGTATGTGTGTGTGTGTGTGTGTGTGTGTGTGTGTGTGTATCAAAGGGCAAATGAAGGTAGACAAATGTTACTAGATACTTTTAAAAGCAAACAGAGGTAAGTATCCTTATAACCAGGTCAAAATGGGAGAAGTGTGGGAGTTAAGAATCCATCTGGGGAGATTTAATTTCAATCTTCATTTCCTTCTTAAGAACCATCCCAAAATGGCCAGATCTTTGGAAACCTGATATAGGCAGAAACTGCCCCATGAGATAGAAGCTTTGGTTATGAGGAAAGCTTGAAATATGAAGGCTTCATCAACAGACTGCTCTGACAACTGTAAACCAGAATCACAGTAAGAGAAGTATCATGGTTTGATCCAGGTATTCCCCACAAATGAATGTGTTTTGAATGCTTGATCCCCAGGCAGAATCTCATTCCTGAACAAGTCTATGCCTGCAGGTTTGTGATCCTGGTCTGGTGCTCACTGTGCCTCTGTTGCTCCCTCCCAAACCAGGGACCAGTGCTGCTATCCAACACCTTTGATTTGGGTAGAAAACACACTAGTAATTGAGAGACCCATGCTCAGTTAGAAACCAAAATGTATCCTAATGAAAGTGAAATGAGCTGGGCTGATTTGTTTTTCAAGATAGGGTATCACTCTAGTCCAGAACATCACACCCTGAACTGAATACTTAAGGGGTAAAAAGAGAGAATAATGGGATGAAGTAGATATCCTTGTTTTGAACAAATTTTATTGTTCCTGTTAGTTACACAGGTTGTTTTGCATGAATTTTGATTGGTGCTATTTACATCCTAGCTTGGACTGGCTGATGGGCCTGTCACAGGGGATTATGAATGAGCAATACCACTTTGAGAAAGTCAGCCAGTCAGCAGAAGTTTGGGGACTGGGAACTATCATGATCTCAGGTCTTGTAAAAACAGTCTTTGAAACAGAATCGTCACTGAAAGTTAAATGTTAAAGAAAGCCATCCATCAGCATTGAGAGACCCTGTGAAGCCCAGAATGGTAACCAGGCCCCAGATGGTAGTTAGTGCTGTGCTGGAAGGCACAGCATAAGCTGCCAGGGGAAGCTGGTCAATGAAAGCTGAAGAAAACAAAGAACTCTGACATGAAATGCAGTCCGCTGCCATGAGTAGGCTGAACACACTTCCTACTGGGAGAGAACAGGGAAACAAGAAAGGAGCACTTGTGCAAAGGAGGAGCCAAAGAGTGGGGGAGGCCATCGATAGCTTTTAATTTGGCCAAATAATCCACTCAGTGATGGGAAGCCCTTAACTGGAACTGGGGACTCAGGGCGAAATACACTGGGAACCAAACTCTTGGGCCCCCAAAGAGAGATGAGTGATTTACAAGAGGCTACTAACAATAGAATCTAGCTAATTCAGAAATGTGTATCTAAGTTAACCTATACTGATCTCACTCTCCGA
>PVHP010052960.1:0-10926 GCA_004024765.1 Zapus hudsonius
TCGCCACTTGCCCAGCAATTAATGTCAACTTGGGAGAGGAGGAGCCAGACAGGAGGAGGGGTCCAGAACGGCTGGAAAAGGCATCAGAGAGAAGACAGGCTTACAGCAGCTTCAGACTTTATTAACAAATGGTGTAAAAACCAGATGGGCCTGGAGGCCCAGTGCCTCCTGCAGCCCCACCCACTCCCAGGAGGCCTGCCCCCCCTTAGAGGGTACCCTGCCACAGATCCTAATTCTTGGGGCAAACCCACATATCCACTGGTGCTCAGCACACAGAGCCAGGGCCTTTGCAGACCTACTACGAGGAAGAGTTCTCAGTGCAGATAGAATTAGAGGTAGGGACTGGATAGCTGACCTCTGGTGGTCTGCGAGGGCCAAGGATTTATTCTACTGTGTGTTCAGACATCACCAGGCAGGCTGGCTAGTGAGCGTGTGTGTCTGCCCGCACCTTCCTAGTGGCCTTTGTCCAGGCCCTGAGTGAACTGGAGAGTCACTGAGGTGGGTGGGGGACACACACAGTAGGTGCTGATTCCTTGTCCAGCGCCCCGAGACCACGTGGCCTGCAGTCACAGGTCTTTGCTGAATTCTTTCACCAGCGTGTAGCCCATGCAGCCCCAGCCCCCCTCAGCCTGGTAGCCACAGCTCTCCAGTAACCCTGTCACTCCCCAAGCAGCCACGGCCGCTGGGACCACTAGCCGGGCCTGGGGCTCCCCCATTCCCCCAGCCCAGGCTCGAGCCCGGGCCTCTGCGAAGGTCAGCAGCCTCCTGCCCACCCCTCGCCTGCGATGCCAGCGAGATACAGAGAGGCGGGTGACTCGAGCCCCATCTCCTGAGTTGGTGCCAGGGGCCAGGGCCAGGACTCCACACACATCACCAGAACCCCGTACTGCGACCCAGGGACCCCCCAGGCCACCTGGTGGCGGCAGAGAACCCCAGCGGGCTCGCAGGCCCAACTTCACAGCGGCCACAGCCAGAAACACGGGCAGCAGGAGGGCCAGGGCGAAGGAGGCCAGGACAAAGCGCAGCCCGCTACTGGCTGCAGCCAGGAGCAGAAGGGCGGGTGGGCGTGTCAGAGCGTGGAGGGCCACCCGGTTTTCAGTGTCCTTTACACCAGCCTGGTGGGGGGAGGGAAGAAAGGAGGGGTGCTCAGCCATGCATCACATTGGAGCCCCCATAACTAGAAGAGAAGCTAGGCCTTGCCCAGGATGGGCAGGGCGGATATCCAAAGAGGGAGGAAAGTCAACATATGAGGTGGTCCCAATCGGGCATAGTGATTGTGAGGGAATGAGTGAATGGGGTTTGGGAACTGTTGGAGCAAGCAACAAGTTCAATGGCAGTGCCAGTGTGGGGCACTAGGGAGGGCAGAAGAGTCTCGGGTGGGTGCAGGACTGGCTCCCGGGCTGCTAAGGTGAGCAGACTAGGAAAGAGTTGGTGCCTGATCACAGCCCCCACCTCCTCCACCTGCTCAAACCCCCTGGCCACATGAGGCACTGCACAGAAGTAGCTTGGTGGGAACAGATCCCTTCCACTGGTCGGGCTGGTGGCAGGGGCGGTCAGAGCCCATGCCCAGGCGCAGGCTCACCAGTGCCCGGGCGGCCTCTCACCTTCAGGATCTCCAGTACCAGGGGCTTCTCCTCTTCCCTCATCTCCCGCACTGACAGCTGGCTGGGGGCCATGGCAGCCCCCCCGGCCGCCGCCCCCACAAGGGAGCTGGCGTCGTGCACCTGGTGGGACAAGTAGGTCAGCGTCAGGTGGGCACCTCTGTCCTCCAAGTCCGCGGAGAAGGGTGGGTGGGCTGCAGAGAGATCTCTCAGATCATGTCCAGGGCTCTGGGGAGGGGGCGGCGGAGAGCTGTGGCGGGACGGGCGCCTTCCATACCTAGAGACCTCCTTAAAGCCTCGTCTAGACTCCTTGCAGCCCGGGGTACCTTCCCGGTACCGCGAGCCCCCTCCCCACACGCCAGAGCAGGGGCCAGGCTCGCTCGCTCCGCCGGCGCCCCGAGCCCCCTCCCCTGCGGGGGATCCCCGTCCTGCGCCGGACGAACAAGGTTCTGCAAGCACCTCCACGGCTCGCAGAGCCCTTGACAGTGGGGGGCAGGGTCGGGAAGGGGTCGCCGGCGGAAGTGACGTGAGCTCCCGCGCGGTGGGGGCGGGCCCTGGGCCTTAGCAACTGTTGTCATGCTCCCCCGGCGGGGTCGAGCCGTGAGCAGGGGGTGACCTCCGATCCGAGCCCTGGAGGCGGCCTGGACGGACGCACGCGGGCGGGCGAGCTACTTACAGCCGCGGAGGGGAGAGGGGAGGCCGGCGGCTGCTTCCTGGTCGGCCGTTCTCGTTGCTAAGCTGCGAGAGCAGCGGCGGCGGCGGCGGCGATGCGCGGGAATCCTGTCCCATTGGCGGAGGGGCCTTTGCGGGAGGAGCCGGGAGACCGCCCTCGGCCTCTTCCATCCCCTGGGGTCGCCATTTCAACCCCATGCGCCCGCTGGCAGTGTGCTAAGCGTTAAGAACCTCGCACCACCACCACTTTTCAGATGGGGGGGGGGTGGGCGTAGGTGACTTAAGGGACAAGCTGCAGAGCCAGGATGGGGACCCCAGTGCCTCCCTGGATGCAATGTGGCTCACACCCCTCGGGAGGCCAGCGTAGGAGAAAAGCAGCTGGCCCAGGATGCAAAGTGCCCTCTGATCCCCACGCCCAGATTCCCAGGCAGGAGCCATGACCAGGACCCCCTCCCCGCCAAGAAAATAAAGCAAGAAGAGATTCTGGGTCTTTATTAGCAAGCCCAGCCAGCAGGCCCCTTCCTCTGGAGCCCACCCCAGCCCAGCTGAGGGCAGAAAGGGAGAGGGGTCTGAGCAGGGCAGGGGGTGTCCTCAAAATGTGTGTACCAACTGGACTGCCGGCAGGGTGTGGACAATCTGAATGGAAGGCAGGCCCTGGGGAGCCACGAGCCCGGGCCCAGCTCCTGCGGGGACCACTTGTAGCATCTGGGAGGTGGGAGCAGCAGGGGCAGAAGCCGCAGCAGGTTGCGGTGGGGCCAGGAGCTGCAGTGTGGCCGTGCCTCCGCCCACGGCGCTGCTGTCCAGCAGTTCGGTGGTCGGGGCACTGCGAATGATGAGGAGTTTCTGTCCCGGTGGGCCCGGGGCAGGCGGCTCCGTCAGCCCGGGGGAAAGTGTTTCCACTTCCTGAACACACAGCCGCGTCTGCTCCCCGTCCGCTCCGCTCAGCACCAGCACGCTCTGCAAGCCCTCGTCCGTCTGCAGGGTCTCAAAGAGGACGTCCTGGACCATGCCAGCGCTGGCCTCGCCGCCTCCCGCCTCTCCGGGACCTGGGCCCGAAAGCAACTCCTCAGCCGCACCGCTCTGAACAACCAGCAAGTTGGGGGCCTCAGGAGTCCCGGCTCCCGCGCTGGAACTGGAGATCTGGCCTGCCAGAGGCTGGAGCTGGACCGTGGTCACCTCCTGCGCCGGCTGGAGCTGGACCGTGGTCACCTCCTGCGCCGGCTGGAGCTGGACCGTGGTCACCTCCTGCGCCGGCTGAAGCTGGACCGTGGTCACCTCCTGCGCCGGCTGGAGCTGGACCGTGGTCACCTCCTGTGCCGGCTGGAGCTGGACCGTAGTCACCTCCTGTGCCGGCTGGAGCTGGACCCCACTTACTTCCTGGGTCCCTGCCTCCCCGCTCCCTACGTTTTGCAGAACAATGAGACTCTGCCCGCTCCCACTGCCCCCTGTGCTTGCGCCTCCCTGCGCCCCCAGGCCCCCAGGCCCTGGCAACCAGACGACCCCTGGCCCCTGGCCAGCTTTCCCCACCGCCCCAGGGCCCTGCCGTGCACCACTGCCTGAGCACCCAGCATTGGGGGGAGGCAGCAGGATGAGCTTAGGGGGTGCAGGTGGGGGTGGAGGGGTGGGAGGCTGGACACTGCTGGGGATCAGCTGCAGGCCCTGGGCAGTCTGCACCAGCAGGAACGTCTGTGAGTTGGGGGCGGCTGGGCCTGGGGGTGGGGCCTGGGTTGTGCCCCCCGCCACCTCCAGGGAAAGTGTGGCCTGTAGGTGGGGGAGGACATGGACATCTTGGGTGGCCAGTGGGGCCGGAGCGGCGGCCAGGGGAGCAGGGCCCTGGGCCGCGGCGGGGGACAGGGTGGTTGAAGCGGTGGCAGGAGTGTGCGTCCTCAGGTGCCGCTGCAGGTAGGCGGCCATGACAAAGCCGCGGCCGCACACAGGGCAGGCGAAGGGGCGCTCCGCCGAGTGCGTGCGCTGGTGCAGCAGCAGGTTGGACGAGTGCGTGAAGGTCTTGGGGCAGAGCGGGCACCGGAAGGGCCGCTCGCCCGTGTGCACGCGCTGGTGCTGCCGCAGGTTGGAGGTCTGGGCGAAGCTCTTGCCGCACACGCTGCACGCGTGCGGCCGCTCCCCGGTGTGCACGTGCCGGTGGCGCCGCAGGCACGACGTGTTGCGGAAGGCCTTGCCGCACTCGCCACACTGGTAGGGCCGCTCGCCCGAGTGCAGGCGCAGGTGGTACTGGTAGTGCGACGACCACTTGAAGGTGAGGCCGCACTGGCCGCACGTGAAGGCGCGCAGGCCCGTGTGCACGCGCTGGTGGATGGCCAGCAGCGAGGAGCGCTTGAAGGCCTTGCCGCACTCGCCGCACTGGTAGGGCCGCTCGCCCGTGTGATCGCGCAGGTGGTAGCGCAGCCCCGACGAGCCCTTGAAGGCCTTGCCGCACTCCGCGCACTTGTAGGGCCGCTCCGCAGACGGCGAGGGCGGTGGGGCTGCGTTGGCGGGGGCGGGGGGCTCCTGGGGACAAGTGACCTCCGCGGCCTCGGCCTGCGGCGGGGGGCGCCCGGCCGCCGCCTCCTCCACGTGGCACTGCTGGTGCGCCAGCAGGCTGGCCAGGTGCGGGAAGGCGCCGTCACAGCTGCCGCAGCGGAAGGCCTGCCCGCCAGCCGGCCCGTGGCTGTGCTGGTGGCGGGACAGGCCGGCTACCGTCCGGAAGGACTTGCCGCAAGGGAGGCAGGCGAAGCCGGGGGCCCCCTCGGTGGTGGCGGTGGGGGGAGGGGGCTGCGGCAGGGGGGACGTCGGGGACAGGGACGCTGGGGGGTCAGCTTGGGGCCCGGGGGTCTCGGGGGGCTGGGGCGCGGGGCACGGCTGGTGCTCCAGCAGGAGCTCCTCGCTGCCGAAGCCCTGCTCGCAGCCGGCGCAGCGGAACACCAGCTCCACGGTGGTCTCCGCGGCTGCTAGGAAGAGCTCGGGCACCACGGGCAGCGGCGGGGGAGGTGGTGGCGGCGGCGGCGGGGCGGCGGGCTCGGGTGGGGGTGGGCTAACGGGCTGCAGGTGCCCGGGCAGGTAGGCATCGGCCACCAGCACCTTGCCAGCTGCGGTTGCCGCTGCGCTGGGCTCGGGCGGCGCGGGGCCCGCGGCCGAGTGCGTGCGCTGGTGCAGCAGCAGGTTGGACGAGTGCGTGAAGGTCTTGGGGCAGAGCGGGCAGCGGAAGGGCCGCTCGCCCGTGTGCACCCGCTGGTGCTGCCGCAGGTTGGTGCTCTGCGTGAAACTCTTGCCGCACACGCCACAGGAGTAGGGCCGCTCCCCGGTGTGCACGTGCCGGTGGCGCCGCAGGCTAGACGAGTTCTTGAAGGCCTTGGGGCAGTCGGGGCACGGGTAGGGCCGCTCGCCCGTGTGCTGCCGCAGGTGGTACTGGTAGTGCGACGACCACTTGAAGGCCAGGCCACACTGGCCACACGTGAAGGCGCGCAGGCCGGTGTGCACGCTGCGGTGGATCTGCAGCAGCGAGGAGCGCTTGAAGGCCTTGGGGCAGTCGGGACACTGGTAGGGCCGCTCGCCTGTATGGCCCCGCTGATGGTAGAGCAGGGCGGAGGAGCCTTTGAAGGCCTTGGGGCAGTCTGGGCACTTGTAGGGCCGCTCACCCGTGTGTGTGCGCTGGTGGTGCAGGAGCCTGGACGACCACCGGAATGACTTGCCACACTCCCCGCACTCATACTGGGCGGCTGGGGTGGGGGCTGCAGGGCCCGGCTTTTCCCCAGCCCCCTCCGCGGTAGATGGAGGCGCCATGTCCACGTGGGAGCCGACCATCACACCTGGTGGAGGGACTCGGGTCAGTGCGGGCCAATGCTGGACCTCACCGCCTCCTGCACATTGGCTCCCTAGATCGGCCACAAGGCAGCCTTAGGACTTCCTAGACTGAGAGGAACAAGGGCATGCCAGGAATGCTGATCTCTGCAGGATGCCAGCCAACTCCACCTGGAGACAGACAAGTGGGCATGGTCTCCAGAGGATGAGCCCCGCCTTCAAGACTACACTGGCTCCCTCTGAAGTCAGTGCCCCGGCTTGGAGGCTCTGCTCTCTCAAGATCCTCAGCATATTGAATGGAATCCCATGCAGTGGTCTGAGCCTCAAGCTTCCTACTGCACCACCGTCAGCCTTCTAGTTCACCCCCTCTTGGTTCCCCCAAATCCTTAGCCCATCAGAGCCATGATCCCCTGTTTCTGCAGGGTTTGCTCCCTTCACCCATCACACCACCACTTCCAGCAGTCCCTTGTCTAAGTGCTAAAAGACACCATTACACTTGCTTCCTTACATATCCCAGACTCTGCCCGGCCTGTCTCTGTGCATTTAATGCCCACCCATGACTCACAGAACACCCCCTGCTCCTGCACTAGATCCCCCCAACCCCTGGTCATCACTCAGCATTGAGTCCTTCCTCCTGAAAGCTCCACGGCCTCCCCTCCCTTGCTGATCTTAGCAGGTGACCTTGCCATCCATCATGCCAGTCACTAAAAAACTAAAAGCAGAGCCAGGTGTGGTGGTGCAAGCCTTTTTTAGTTCCAGCGCTCGGGAGGATCACTGTGAGTTCGAGGCCAGCCTGATTCTACATAGTGAATCCCACGTCAGCCTGGGCTAGAGTGAGACCCTATCTTGGAAAAAAAAAAAAAACCAAACCAAAGCCTAAGAGCAATCAAATGGAATGTTCTCATGCTCCACCCAGAGGTTCCCAAGGAGGCAATGGTCTCCCTTCCAGAGATGATGTAGTGATGCCTGGAGACACTGGATGCCCATCGGTGGAAGGGGCACTC
The DNA here is from genome assembly GCA_004024765.1 of Zapus hudsonius. NCBI lineage: Eukaryota > Metazoa > Chordata > Mammalia > Rodentia > Dipodidae > Zapus > Zapus hudsonius. Next base: position 7,076 of record PVHP010052960.1, read on the forward strand.
CCAGCTCCCTACACTGAACAAGGTAACTCCTACAGGAAGGAGCCAGTCCCAAACGTCAGCAGCATGAGGCTGAAACAGCCCCTTCCCACAGTCTCCATGTGCTGTGACCTCTGACCTCCCTCAACACGCTCCAGTTTCCTTCTCTGCAACAAACCAACGATACATATCTTTAAAGGAACAAAACACCCATAACGGCTGGAGAGATAGCTCAGCAGTTAAGGAACTTGCTTGCAAAGTGTAAAAACCCAGGTTGGAGTCCCCAGTACCCACATAAAGCCAGTGCACAAAGTGGCAAATCCAGCTAGAGTTCATTTGCAGTGGCTGGAGGCCCTGGCGTGCCCATTCTCTCTGTCTCTCTTTTCATCTCTCTGCTTTCAAATAAATAAAAATATATTTTAAAAATTGAAAAACACCCTTAACCTCATTTTCCCCTGAAACCTGGCCTTGCTTCTCTCCACCCCTTCGGGGTTCAACCTCTTTCCCTTTCAGGCCTCTTCAGTCACCCTGGTGCCCCCAAACTCAGGCTCCCTGATGCCAAGTTCAAGACATCTGCCTTCAGTGTCTTCAGCAATCATTCGTTCCTTCAGCCTGTGTCCCTGGCTGCAGGATGGCTGGCTCTCCTCCTCTGGCCGGCTCCTTCTCAACCTCCAGTGTTGGGAGAGCCCAGGTGCTGTAAAGTTTCGCTGTTCTTCTCTGCCCTCTCTCTGGAGGGTACCCTTGCCCCCTCTCAGAATTTCATATTCTATAAATTCATGACTCCAAAAGTGTGTAGGGTGTGCAGCACACCCCTGTCGTTCCAGCACTTGGGATGCAGGGGCAGGAGGATCAGGAGATCCAGGCTAGTCTTAGCTACACAGCAAGTTCAACACCAGCCTGGGTTACGTGTGACCCTGTCTTTAAAAAAAAAAAACAAGCAGGTGCACTCACTTCGGCAGCACATATACTAAAATTGGAATGATACAGAGATGAACATGGCCCCTGTGCAAAGATGACATGCAAATTCGTGAAATATTCCATATTTTTAAAAAATAAAAATAAACAAGCAGGTAATCGTAGCTCTACCTGAGACTCTTCTTGCTCCACGTGCCTGGTACACTGTGTCACGTGGACTTCCAGAAAGATTTCTCAAACTTAACAGGACTGTGGTGGTATGATTGTATGTCCCCCATAGACTCAGGTGTTTTATTAAAGCTTATAATGAGGATCTGCCTAGGTGGAGGAGTCACTGAGGTGGATCCTGGGGTCCATCCCTAAGTTCTGTTTGGTGATGAATCTGATTTCCAGCCTAATGGTATGCAGAGTAGTCAGCTCTGGCAGGGGTCCCTGCTGCTTGCTGTCCATTTGGTTGGTTCTCTCTGCTTGGATGTCTGGAAGCAGCTTCTTCCACCATTGATGGAACTTCCACCTGGATCTGTAAACTTGAACTAGATCCCTCCCCCCCCCCCAATCTGTGCCTGGTTTGGATGTTCATTTCACCAAGTGGAAATGACTACAACAGTTCCCCATCATAGCCTCAAGCATTTGTGAGTAAGCTTCCCAGTCCCCAGCTGGTAGAGCCTTTGGGAGGTTGAGCCTTGCTAGAGGAGGCGTGTCACTGAGTTTTCAGAGCTTCATCACTCACCCTGCTTTCTTCTTCCCTGCTACTGCCTATCTGCTCTCCCATGCTTTTCTCCACCATGATGAAACTTCCCCCCGAAACTGGGAGCCTGAAATAAATCCGTTCCTCCCATAAGCTGCCTCTGGTCGGGTATTTTGCTCCAGACCCAAGAGAACTGCCACACATGATCGAATTCATTAGTTATTTGCTTCTATGTCTTCCTACCAAAAATGAAACACCTAACTCAACCCAGAGTCTTTTCTGAAAGAAGAGCTCTTTATGTGTGTGTGTGGACACAAGTGTGTATACTGGTGCATGTGGAGGCCAGAGACTGGTATCAGGTGTCTTCCTCAGTCCCTCTCCACCTTAATTTTTGAGACCAGGGTCTCTGACTGAACCTGGAGCCCACTTGGAGCTCACCAGTGAGCCCTAGGAGTCATCCTGTCTCCGCCCCCCCCCCCCCAGTGCTAGGATTCCAGTGTGCATAGCATACAGGGAGCTCAGCTTGTGCAGCAAACACTTTGCCTACTAAGCCATCATCCCAGGCCAAAGGCTTGGCTTCCTCTTCCCCTCCATCAGCAGAGTCTCTGTTCCAGCCAGAAGGGAGCCACTCTCCCAGACTTCACCACTGTCCAGGGGACAGCCACCCACTGCCTTCCTGGGAGGCTGCAGTGTCCTAACCCAACCCCATAGCTCTAACTTCCTGTCCTGGTCTGTTCCCAACATGGCAGCTACAGGGACCTGTCTGCAGAGGAGAGGGCATTTCATGCCTCTGCTCAAATACCCTCACAAGCAGGCCATGGTGTGCCCACATTTGGGAGCAAAGGCATGAGGATGTTAAGTTCTAGGCTCGCCTACAAGTGCCCTGCTCACTTCCTACAGCCTGTGGCCTTTCCCCTCCTGCTGGCCTCCTGTCCCTCTAGCCCCTCAGCCAGGTAGGAGAGTGACCTTGAGATCTCTGCTAGTACCTCTTTCCATAGCTCACTAGTTAACCACCACATCTTCACTGCAATCTTCTCAGTGACACCTCCTAAGACTTCCCTCAGATGGCTTAGCAGTTAAGGCATTTGCTTGCAAAGCCTGCAGCCTGGGTTCAATTCCCCAGCACCCACATAAAAGCCAGATGTCCAAAGTAGCACATGCAACTGGTGTTTCTGGCAGCAGCTAGAGGCCCTGGAACACCTGTTTTCATTCTGTCTCTCTAAATATAATTAAAAAGTTGGTTTTGGTTTTGTTTTTTTTGTTGTTGTTGTTGTTGTTTTTTAGGTAGGGTCTCTTCCAGGTTGACCTGGAATTCACTATGTAATTCTCAGAGTGGCCTCAAACTCACAGTGATCCTCCTACCTCTGCCGCCCGAGTGCTGGGATTAAAGGCATGTACCACTAAGCCCAGCATAAAAAATATTTTAAAGAATATTTTTATTTATAAAGTGAGAGACAGAGAGCCAGAAAGAGAATGGATGCACCACTGCAAACTCCAAATGCATGCGCCCCTTTTGTGCATCTGGCTTTAAGTGTGCACTGGGGAATTGAACTCGGGTCACCTCATTCTCTTCCCTTACCCCCTTTTCCCCTTCTCCATCTTGTTAGTACAATACAGCCAGGGTTTGTCAAGCTCAGCAGTACAGAGATTTGGAGACAGACCATTCGTTACCAAAGGGTTATCCAATATATAGACAGGTTATTGACAGCATACATGGACCCAACCCCTACAAGTGTGAGTACTGAAACTGTGCCAGCCGGACCCTTCCTTCTCTGTGAAGTCCACTTCTACAGTTTACCAAGCTCACTCCTGCACAAGTCTTCGATGAAACGTCACCCCCAGGGAGAGTCATCAGCCCCAGGGAGAGGCATCACTGTGTGCTTTATTCTTCTGCCTCTCGGAAGGGGACCTTTGTGTTGTCTGCTGTGGTCAGCAAAGTTTGAACGATCAGAAACGGAACATCCTTTTGGACTATAAGGATTTCCTTTTCTTAAAAGATGGACACTCCTTTTAAAAATGTAAGCAGGCCTTCTTAAGAGATCTCCAGGCTCTAAAAGAACAGACTCATCTTAGCAGAGAAAGTCTCCTTCCAAAAGCAGGTAGACTCTAAGATGTCCATATATGCACACCCATCTCCACCTTTGTTTGATAATTCTAAGCAATCGCTTTGAAGTAGCTAGGATTATGGAATTTTTCCCCCCTTCAATGTCTGGGAAAACTGCCCTGGCCTTTAAGGAGATAATCCCTTTTTAAGAGGAAGGAAACAAACAAA
>PVHP010052961.1:0-10841 GCA_004024765.1 Zapus hudsonius
TGCTTTTAAATCTTGTATTGGTTCAATCTGTTTTTTTCCATGCCTCATGTTTTGCAGTGTGAATGTTCTACGCCATTACGGGTTTATTTTTTGGTATAATGGCTCAGTTGAAGCCTGTGGGGACTTATGAAGTTGAGTTGGACACATTGTATTTTATATCATGTATGATTATTAGTTTATGGGGGCCAGGGACAGACTGTCATGGTTTGATCCAGGTGTCCCCCACAAACAAATGAATGTGTTCTGATTGATTGATCCTCAGCTGATGGCAGTTTGGGTTTTACAAGCTCTATGGAGCTGTGCTGTTGGGGGCAGACTTGTGGGGTTATAAACCAGCTTCCCCGTGCCAGTGTTTGGCACACCTTCCTGCCACTGTTTCCAGTGCTGTGGCAGAGGTGATGTCCACCCCTCTGCTCATGCCATCGTTTTCCCTGCCAGGATGGAGTCTCCCCTCAAGTCCATAAGCCAAATAAACCCATTCCTCCACAAGCCGCTTTGGCTTGGGTTCTTTCTGCGCAGCAACAGAGTAAGCTAACTACAAGTCCCCTTCCACCTATATGCCACGCCCTGTTGGTTCTTTCCTGGTGAAAGTTTTAATGATTGCATTTTGTTTGCATGCCAAAGATTATCAGCATTCCACTTACCACCAGTAATGGTGTCCTCTGTGCCAAATTGTCAGTGAGTGATCCATCCACAAAATTCCATTCCAGAAACTTCTTCCCAGGATTAGTTCTGTTTTTCTGGTTGGCATCCGTCTCCTGGAAGCAGACATGGAGGGTGCAGGCAGGTTGGTAGGCTACTGTTTTTTTTTTAATGTATTTTTATTTATTTGCAAGTGTAGAGAAAGGAGAGAGAATGGGCACACCAGGGCCTCCAGATGCTGCAAACGAATTCCAGATGCATGCACCACCTTGTGCATCTGGTTTTACATGGGCACTGGGGAATTGAACCTGGGTGCTTAGGCCTTGCAGGCAAGTGCCTTAACCGCTGAGCCATCCCTCCAGCCCCTAGACTACTGTTTTGAGATACAACTGAAAGGAAGTGCAGACAAGAGTGAGGGAAGGACAGAAGGGTGAAAAGTTTCCACCAAGACCATCTTGAGACTTCTTAGTGTTAGGATGACTCTTTATAATTGTCCTACACTGAAATTCAGGGCTTTTAAATGCCAGGCATTCACTCTGGGTTGCCCCATGAGAAAGTCACCTTCATTCAAGGACAATATCCATGCACCAGGAGGCAACCATGAGCCTTTTAAAAGTGAATGCTGAGCTGAAATCCTTGAGGAATGACCCCCAAGAAGACACATGAATGGAGAATCCCAGAATCCTCTCTTTCTTTCCTGCCTGCTCTTCAGTTAGGTCATAGCACACAGTACATAAGGCTTTGTTTCAAAGTTGATTCTTTGTGTACAATAGATGAGGATGTGGAGCCAAATGACATTTTATCCTACTTGCTAGGCTATGAGCTTTCCAAGGGTGCCTTCTACGCTGTGTTCTATGGTGCTGGTACGAGGACTCTGCGAAGACATTTCCCCACACTTCTGACAGCTTCTGTTGGCATTCATCTTAGCCTTATTATATCCTTCAGAAGAACTGGCAGCTCCTGGTCATGGTGCCCTGAGGAGCCCAAAGGCTTCAGAGCTCCTGCTACCCAACCTCATCCGTAGCCCAAGTTGTTTTTGTTGTTGTTTTTCCTTTTAGTTTCCTCAGCCTCAAGAGATAGTGAATATTCCTTGTGATAATCTTCTCTGGGTCATGTCTGAGCAGCTCCCCTTCTGGTTTAGGGCTGTGTGTGTGTGAAGTATGTTTGGTTGGTTTGGTTTTTTGAGGCAGGGTCTCACTCTAGTCCAGAGTGGCCTTGAACTCATGGTGATTCTCCCTCCTCAGCCTCTTGAGTGCTGGGATTCAAGGCGTGACACCTCATGCCTGGATCTCTTTGGGTTCCTGTAGGTTTTCTCTCCCCCACACCGCCCAGCTTTTCAAATCTGCTTCTTACAAATTTCCTACATTGAATATCATCTGTTAAATACCTACTGTAGTTTCTGAGGCTTTTGTTTTGTTTCATTTCTGGACAGTCGCTGCTTGGAATAGTCCCTCGATGGAATGAGAGAAGGTAGGGGTGGTGCTCATGGCAGAAAAAGGCCAGTAAGTCAGAATTCCTCCTCCAGTGGGCGAGCACATGAACCCATGGAGGCTGTGAAAATCCCTGTCGCACTGACCAGGGGCCGCAAGTTCTCAGTAACGCCATCTCCAGCAATGCATTTCTTTCGACCACAAAATTGTAGGATCAAAGACAAATGTTTAAGTTGATGAAGGGTTTGCTGAGTATATGGTATCAGAAGAACAAGAGGCAAAGTTATCAAAAAATGCCATGCAAGTTTTGTTTCTTTCTTTTCTTTTTCTTTTTTTTTTCCAGGCAAAATCACCCTGAATAAAGTTCAGGGCACAATAAAACATATTCCCCCAAAGAAATATCATTGCACAAACATATAAAAAGAGCTTCATAAGAAAGTCATTTCATATTAGTGCTTAGGATGAAGATTGCTATTTTTTCAAACTCGTCTCGGTTCAATGATGTCATGGTATTATCATATGATCAGACCTTTCACTAAGCACAACTAGTTGGTGGCTTTTGAGTCATCATTTGGACTCTGTGGAGGTTCCACTTAGTTAATAAAGAAATAAATAGCTGAACTCAGTTTTGCCTTTTATATCTCATTCTGTTTGCCAAACAGTTGACAGCCCAAACTTACGAATATCCAGAATAAGCCCGAGTCTGTTGTGTAAGACTCTGGAAAACTACCTCGCCAGAGCTAAGCCTGCCTCCCTGAGAAAATGTGTCCTTTGTCATTGCAATGTATGTTTAAAACAATTGAGGGAGGAAACTAATAAAGCTGTCTTTACAGATCGACCTCAGAAGGTGACAGAACCATATGTCCACTATTACCTACACCTAAGGCTCCTTTAAGAATGTTCAGTTACTTTCATATGTAGAAAATAATCTCTTGGACACACCCAGGTTTCTCGTCAACTACAAACATTGGTCCTTCAAAGAGGTCTTCTTCCAGCCAAGCACAGTGGGTACCTCCTTGAGCACAGTGGGTACCTCCTTGAGCACAGTAGGTATCTCCTTGAACACAGTAGGTACCTCCTTGAACACAGTAAGGTACCTCCTTGAGCACAGTAGGCACCTCCTTGAGCACAGTAGGTACCTCCTTGAACACAGTAGGTACCTCCTTGAACACAGTAGGTACCTCCTTGAGCACAGTAGGCACCTCCTTGAGCACAGTAGGTACCTCCTTGAACACAGTAGGTACTTCCTTGATCACAGTAAGGTACCTCCTTGAGCACAGTAGGTACCTCCTTGAGCACAGTAGGTACCTCCTTGAACACAGTAGGTACTTCCTTGATCACAGTAAGGTACCTCCTTGAGCACAGTAGGTACCTCCTTGAACACAGTAGGTACCTCCTTGCAAATCCATTTCCAGGTTACACCACAGATGGAACTAGAGCTATTTCTAAGAGCTGTTCCCTTACTTAGTCGAAATTTCAGTATAGGGGAGAACGTCTTGTCTTTTATTATCCCGAGAAAGAACCCCTTCTTCTTAGCAGCAAACACCACACTTTAATCACTTAGAGACACCCCGTTTGGCTATGATGTTTCTGGTTGGAATAAAGTAAACTATGGTGGTTTGATTCAGGTTAACTTATGTTTAAGTTCTGAATGCTTATCCACAGCTGATGGCAGTTTTGGAATTGAAACCTTGTTGGAGGTGTGTTGTCTGGGATGGGCTTATGGGTATTGTAGCCAGCTTCCCCTTGCCAGTGTTTGGCACACTCTCCTGCTGCTGTTGTCCATCTGATATTGACCAGGAGGTGATGTCCACCCCTCTGCTCATGCCATGATTTCCCTGCCATCATGGAACTTCCCCTTGAGTCTGTAAACCAAAATAAACCCTTGCCTCCCACAAGCTGCTTTTGGTTGGGTGCTTTCTGTCAGTAACATGAAACAAACGGTGACATAAACTATATCAAATACAACCAAAACGAAGTTTGCAAAAAGTTGTATTTGGGGAGCTGGGTGTGGTGGCACACACCTTTAATCCCAACATTTGGGAGTCAGAGGTAGGAGGATCACTGTGAGTTTGAGGCCAGCCTGAGACTACATAGTGAATTCCAGGTGAGCCTGGGCTAGAGTGAGACCCTACCTGGAAAAACAAAAACAAAAAAACAGAAGTTGTCTTGGGACAGGGCTCTTCGATTCTTCCTGAGTCTCTCTCCATGTCCTGGAATGTTTCAGGCCAACAAGTGAGCGCTGAAACTTGGAAGGTAAGCAGAAAGAAGAGGCACTGATGAGCAGGAAGATCTCCTAGTCCTCAAACCTTGAGTAACTTAATGAATAGTATAATAGCTTACCCTGTAAAACAGATTTTCTGGATGAATGGTACAGGGAACTTGGTTTGTAAAGTGACCTATGCTTGGATGGATAATTAACCCAGCTGTGTGTATTACCTATTACTGTATAACAAACCACCCCAGAGCATAATGACTATAACAATCACCATCTATTTGTTCATGGGTCTGCAATCTGAGACTGACCCCTCTGTGTGTTCTGTAGGTTCCATCTGTGGTCTTTGGTCTCTCATGTGTCTGCAATAATCTAGGGACTAGAGAGTACAAACCCCAAGATGGACTTCCTCTTGTCTCTGGGGCTTCTCTTGTCCAGTAATCACCATTAGGACTATTATAGCCTGTTGTAATTACCTTTCTCTTCCCTAGTTTCATTTAGGAGAATTATTTCAGCTGGGTTTTTTTTTTCCTCTTCTGTGTACTCTTGAAGTCTCTGTGCTCTGTACCCCACATCACAGCTACCTTATAACTGCCTGTTCACCCTCTGTACCCTCCCTTCCCCATATGACTCCTGTTTCTACCCTAGCTTGCAAAATACACACACACAGAGAGAGAGAGAGAGAGAGAGAGAGAGAGAGATGTCAGCAGCTAGAGAGCAGTCTTTTTGTTCATGGTTTCATTCCAAGAATCTGGCACAATGCCTATGACAGACGATGTGAACCTGTGGAGGAAGTATGTCTAAATAGCAAAATTGTGAATTAAAGGTAATAATAAAAATTACGTTCCTCCCCAGTTCCACAAATAAATAACAGAAGTCATTCAAAGGGCTGTGAAGCGCAGGGGTTCACGGGACGAGTCATTACAATGAGCTCATGGGAGTGTCTGATCAAACTTACTGCTTGTCTGAGGTAGGTTTGCTCAGGAACCGTAAAAAGGCGAAGTCATTTAATATAGAGATATGAAACAATACTTTCACATTTTTGAGTATAAGAAACACCCAACAAAACCATTTTAGGCAGAAGGAAATTTTTTAAATCTCATCTAAGTTTATTTTAACCATTTTTTATGACAAACTAACCTCTAATTCTTAATTCCTGGCTATCATGATGTATAAAATAAGGAATAGAAAAGATATGATCCATTAGAATTATGTGGAAGATATCGGGGGAGAGTTTTGGGGAGCAATATTCACCAAGCGGCAAAGGGAACTGGACTTGGCAAAGAGGAAAGTTAAACTGAGAGTTCTGATAACAGGTGCCTGAGCAGGCAATCCTTCAAAGCTCTCCCAAGGGAAGGGAGGGGCCAGCCGTTGGCTCCACGGACAAGGCAGTGGATGAGGCCTGAGCCCAGAGAGGAAGAGCAGGAGTGGACATCACCCTGAGTCTGCTTGCCTTGAAAAAAGAAGTTTCCGGAGGACTCCATGCTGGAAAGAAAAGCGTCAGCCCTGGTGGCAGGATCTGAGTCCTCCGACCATCTACTGAAAGATTTCTCTATCAACAGACCAATCCACACTTTTTTTTTTTTTTGCATTTTGGGTGACTCAAATCATGAGATTATTTTTCAAAAAACCCAGAAAGGGAATAGGAGCCATGCCAAAAACAACAGGTAACATAAAGACAGAATTCTGTACGATACTCCCTTCTCTCCAACCATAAATATGGCACTGAAAGAGAGGGTGGAAGATTGTAAGGCCCACCACAGGGTGGGTAGAAATATCCCCAGACACAGCCCCGCTCCCTGCTTACAGAGATTGACTGAGGCCTTAATTACCCCACAGTGAACACCAACGACACTACTAAGGAGACCTTTCAGGGAATGTGGGCCTGGGGGAAAGGGGGTAAAAGACCACAACCTTTGTAAAAAAAATGAAAAAATAATAACTTGGAATAACACATATGTCAAAAAATACCCATAAACAGTTTTGGAAATAGTTGTAATTTTCATAGGGCCACAATTCTTTATTTTCATTGAGATTAAAGATAGATGATAGATTGATAGATAGGTAGATAAATAGATGATAGATAGAGAGATAGATGATAAATAGATAAATAGATGATAGATAGATAGATAGATAGATAGATAGATAGATAGATAGATAGATAGATAGATGATTGATAGATGATTGATAGATAGATGATAGATAGATGTTAAATAGATAAATAGATGATAGATGATTGATAGATAGATGATAGATAGATGATTGATAGATAGATAGATAGATGATAAATAGATAAATAGATGATAGATGATAGATAGATGATAGATAGATGATAAATAGATAAATAGATGATAGATAGGTGATTGATAGATGATAGATAGATAGATAGATAGATAGATAGATAGATAGATGATAAATAGATGATAGATAGATAGATGATTGATAGATGATAGATAGATAGATAGATAGATAGATAGATAGATAGATAGATAGATAGATAGATAGATGATAGATAGATAATAGATGATGCAGAATAGCTGATAGACATTCCTGTACACCTTCACAAAAGGCTGTAACTTTGTGAATACAACTGGACCTGTTCCTATGACCCCAGCATCAAAGCCCACTGCATCCAAAGAGAGCAAGCAGTCCACCATAACCAGTGATGCGGGTTATGTCCCCAAGACTTAAGGAACTTAGACTCCTTTGGAACACAGGGCTTGTGTCCCACACATCTTCCCTTCTGCCAACCACTATTGCCACCGGTCCTCACCAACACAGAGTCTAAGACTGCATCTCCCTCCCATGGCCTGAGTACCCGAGCATCAACACTGTCACCTTCTTTTAGGCCCCCGGTGCCACTTGCACCAACAGGGACAGAGGTCACGTCTGCTGCTGTCCACACTCTTGCACTGGTCACTTCCATTACTAAAAATAACTTTCGGCGGTGGAGCTCATTCCTGTCCTGTGTGCACTTGAGGACACATGCCCCGTTCTCCATGTCACTGATGACAGTAAAACTTGTCCTGTGAGGGCTGGAGAGATGGCTCAGCGGTTGGGGCGCTTGCCTCCAGTGCCTGGAGGCCCCGGTTCGGTTCCCCAGTGCCCACATAGTCCAGACCCACAGGGTGTGGCCCTGGTGCTCTCTCTCTTCCTCTCTCTCTCTCTCTCTCTCTCTCTCTCTCTCTCTCTCTCTCTCTCTCTCTCTCTCTCTCTGTATCACTCTGCTGGAAAGTGAATGAATAAAATATTTGAAAAAAAACAAACAACAAAAAAGTGGATTATCTCAAACATTTAAAAAAAAACTTGTCCTCTGAGACCCACTACCACCACTGGCAGAGCTGTCATCCTGCCTCCCCCACTTCTATCTTAGATCTCTCCAATGGGGCCTGAAGAAATATCCTGTATGTTCTATCCGCCCCCCCCCAAGGATTAATATCCACATTGCGGTATCTGGAAACACACCTGTGGAGCCTATCCCCCCCATCCCAAGCACTGCCCCCGATGCTACTAGAAGCCAGGTTTGCTACTTGCTTCCTAGTCCTTGAAATCACCTGTACCATAAAGTCACATAGCCGCATCCATAAAACTTGCCATCTAAACCGTCAAGACTCACAGTGACAAATGACACTGGTTATACTTGGAGAAGTCACACAAAGGTTGCACCTTGTGCTCACTCAGAACCAATACACCGTGACAAACTGACCCTCAACTCCTTTACAGCAAGAAAACAAAGCTCTCCCTATAAAAGCTACTCTATGAAATTAGAGCAGGTCACCACTATATAAAGTGCATCAACCCGCAAGAAACATGAAAAAGCAAATCAGCATGACACCCCCAAGTCCCCAGAAATAGACCAAGAGCTAAATGAAATCTATGAATGTCTTAAAAGGTATTCAGAATAGTGATCCTAGGGAAACTCAGCAGGATACAAGAGAATACAGAGAGATAATTCACTGAAATTGGGAAAATAGTTCATTATCTGAATGATAAATTCAACAACCAAAGAAACAAACAAAAATCTTGGAGCTGAAGAACCAATAAAATAAAAAAAATACAATTGAGAGATTCAAGAACAGACTAGATCCAGCAACATAAGTAATGTTTGAATTTGAAGACTGTCTTTTTGAAGTAATAAGACAAGGAAGGAAAAGAGGAAGGGAGGGAAGAAGAGAAGGAGGGAGGGAAGGAAGAAGAGAAAAGGGAATGGGGAAGGGAAGAAGGGAAGGAGGGAAGGAAGAAGGAAAGTCCCTGCTTGGTGCACTACTCTGAAGGTCTGGGAACCTTTAGGAGCACAGAGTGGCGGAAGGAAGCGGGTCCCTGGAGGGCAGGTCTTCAGGCTTAGCATCTAGTGTCCCCTTCAGCTCCAGTCTCTCTCTGCTTCCTGATCTACCAAGAAGTGAACTGTCCAGGTCTTTGTATGCCTACGGGACTCTGCCAGCCTCCCTCGCCAGGATGGAGAAAACCCGAAAATAAGGATGAGTAAGAACTGGACCTAACGATCCAGCTTTGCCGGGGGTTTCAAAAGACAACCTTGTCTGGAACTTAAACTGTGAGCCCAGCTTTACAGGCTCTAGAACCATGGGTTCTTTCACCAAAAAGAAGGATAAAATTGAAACAGCAAATTAATCTTAAGTGAAAAATATGAAAGAATTGGGGCAACTAATGGTGAGCGATGATCTATAAGGGTGTCAAGCGCCTCCAACTTCTCCACGGATTAACCGTGTCTCCTCCTTCGTCTGTAGGCAGCGCATTGTGACGCGGAAACCATCAATTGACATTAGGCGGCCTGTGATTTCACAACCGGCAAAACACCCACTTCACAGCCTTCCAACAATCCATTCATTTATTCAGTCAGCAAATTTGTCTCGCACGGAACCTAAACAGCTTCAAATCCTTTCCCCGTATGTTTATAAAAACAAACAGAACCCATGTTAAGATGGGTAGATAGGAAGATTAAAGGCTTCTAGCCTAAGAGGATTTGACAACCAGGGTTTATATCTACAAACAAACTCTGGGAGCTTGGCATCCGATGACGTACAAATGACTCTGGAGCGGAAAAAAAGAAAACAGCTTTCTGTCTATAGACTCTGCATAAAAACTCATTTCTCGGGCTGGAGTGATGGCTCAGCGGTTAAGGCACTTGCCTCCAGTGCCTAAAGCCCCTGGTTCAATTCCCCAGTGCCCACATATTCCAGACCCACAAGGTGGTGGCCCTGGTGCGCTCTCTCTCTCTCTTCTCTCTCTCTCTCTCTCTCTCTCTGCTTGAAAATGAATAAATAAAATATTTTTTAAAAACTCATTTCTCAACCATATATTATGTGTTAGGATTATAAGAATCATGAGCAGTTGCTATGATAAAAGCAAAAAAAGAATATGATATTCACACGCATGAAAGAACCAGTGTTCCTAAACCCTCTCACGAGTCTTCGTGACCTACAGGAATATATGGATATTGAGCTCCAAGCCTTTGCTCTTGAAGGACCCAGGTTGGCAGCCTGGAATCTTATCAAAATAGGCACGTGGCACCGACATGTTTCCTAGAAGTGCTTCGTTCCCTCGTGGATGGATTTCCTTGTAACCTGGGACCCAACAGTGATTCAGAGTCCTGTGGTTTCAAAGTGATGACTACGTTAGGTTGTAACCATGTGAGTCAGATGAAGGGGGGAGTGTGTGAGGAAATGCAAGCACGAGAGGGAAGCGCATGGCAAGCTGCGGACGTGGTTAGTCGGTGAATGAAAGGGATGCAGGATGCAACGCTCACCATTCACACTTTCTGCCTCTCTGGCAAATGCAGGCTGCTAATCTCATGGAATGAATCACAAGTGGAAATTAGCATGGAATTTTCTATTCACTTTGAGTTTTCTCAGTGGACATTTACTGAACTTCTGATGGGTTGCAGAAATTATGCAACATACACAAGTAGATAGACTGTTGGTAGGTTGACAGATGGTTAGGTGGGTGGGTAGGTAGGTGGACAAGAGATGAAAGGTAGAGATGATAGACAGATAGACAGACAGATGATAGATAGATAGAGATAGATAGATGATAGATAGATAGATAGATAGATAGATAGATAGATAGATAGATAGATAGATAGATAGATAGATAGATGATAGAGACAGATAGATGATAGATAGATAGATAGATAGATAGATAGATAGATAGATAGATAGATAGATAGATAGATAGATAGATGGATAGATAGATGATAGAAAGGCAGACAGACAGACATAGTTGATACTCCTGACCATCAAAGAACTTCCAATTTGGGAAAGTCATCAGAAGAATAAACATTTTCTTTGGACTAATGTTCCAGAGACAATGTCAAGAATTCAGGGCCAGAACAGGGATTTTGAAACTCCCTTGGGGAATTTATGTGCTCACAGAATTGAATTGCATTGGTCCTTAGATATATTTATAGCACACAGTGTTAATTTTTTCCTCTGAACCCCAAATAGTGTTAAGTCTTTAAGTCCCTGAGGGATAACTTACTGCAAATTAGTAATGTCCATTTAAAAGACTCTGTCATTTTGTACTTCTATAGAAATAAT
>PVHP010052962.1:0-10926 GCA_004024765.1 Zapus hudsonius
AAAGGTAAGATGAGAATGCTAAGCACATTGCTATATAGAGGAGACCAGCAAGTCAGGATGTACTCACCTGTGCATCAGTGGTGCTAAACCTAGGTGGGGAATCAATGGCTTTCAGATTGGCTAAGAGATCCACTCAGTGACAAAGATCCTTTAACTGGAACTGGAATCCATATCAAAACCTTATGGAGACCAAGAACCTGGGCTCCAAGGGGAAATTCCCACTGCCAGAGAGGCTACACCCATTAGAATATTTCCAAATTAGCAATGTTTGTCTCATTTAACCTATACCGATCTCACTCCCCAAAGGAGATTTTGTTTGCAGTTTTCAGAAGGCTGTGAGAGCCGTGAGCAACCTAATTTCACCAACAAGCCATGGGATGATGACTGACATCCTGCCAAGAGATGAACCACCCCTGGCCTATCATCTAGGCCCCAAATGAAACCTATGAGAAAAGGGCCAGATAAACAAGAGACCTATCATTACAGCAATAACCCAGGAAAGGTCAATGGAGACAGACACCAACATTACCCGACACAACCCAAAGCAGCAGTCAAGAGACACTTAAGATCTCAACAAAAAAGCAGACTTAAAACTCACCCACCATGACTCAGGGAACTGAGCAGAAGAGGGGATGGAAAGACTGTAAGAGCCATGGTGGGGGGGGGGAATATCCAGAGACATTGCCTTCCCAGCAACAACACACAAAGTGTGGGGGGAACTGGCTACCTCTAGAGCAGTTCATAAACCCCTACTCCATGGACTGATCCAGTAAGTCCACTGAGGAGGATTCCCCAGTGGATTGGGGACAGGGAGTAGGCATTTGTTCATACAATGTGTCTAAGTATGGATAATAAAGATATTTAAAAAATTGTTAAGGGTCAAATTGGCAATCATCATCATCATCATTATTGTTTTCAATCAGATATCACTTTGTTGTATTTTTATAGGAAAATATAATTGACATAATTTATTAAATTACATTTTTACTACCATGTAATTAAAAAGAAATTATCCTAAATTTACAGTAAAATAAAAGTTTAGCAAAAGAAAATATACTGTTTAATGATGAACAGGATTTTAATTTTTATTTCTCATTTTAAAGTCTATTTTCAGCTGGGATTATATATATATTGCTTGTCCCTCTAATTTGAGACCCACTTTACAAGATTTAACCATGGGGAATTAGGCCAGTACCTTGATCAAGTTCATGCAGGAATACAGGCCAACACTGAGGTTTGCACTCTCTAGAGACAACTCCAGAATCTTTTGTTCAGTCCCACTCAGCACACCTTTCCTCTGCAATGGAAAACCGGCTCAGTATCTCTGAGAGGCCTTGACATTCCTCACGTGTAATCATTTAGTCTGTGAACATCCCCATAGGATGTAGCACTGTCTATGAATTTTTCTTCCTTCATACTACCTGTTTGGAAGCACATGGACAAGACCTTCAGGCATCATATAATAAATAAATTTTGATTGGCATGTCATGCTGACATAAGTTAACCGACACATTTCAAGTGTATAGAAAATGCTATTCCCAAAGTCACTAAATGCCTTGACC
This sequence comes from Zapus hudsonius, assembly GCA_004024765.1. Taxonomy (NCBI): domain Eukaryota; kingdom Metazoa; phylum Chordata; class Mammalia; order Rodentia; family Dipodidae; genus Zapus; species Zapus hudsonius. The sequence continues at coordinate 1,563 of PVHP010052962.1, forward strand.
ATTCTTTAATGACAGACAAGATATGCAAAGGATAGCGGTTGTAGCTCTGCTGAGCTGTGTGCTGCTCAGATACGACATGTTCAAGAGAGAAATAAAACACCTTAGAGTGTTCAAGATGGGCCAGGACATGGTAGTGACTGGATGCCAGTTAACCTAAGGGACATTTAAAAGAATGGGTGTACTTAGTATGAAAAAATTGTTAAGTCTTAAAAATTATCTTGAATTATAAATTGTAGAAAGATCGAATATGATTGATCAAAAGACTAACAATTATATTTAAAACTTTCAGACTGAGGCTGAGGTAAGATCACTGTGACTTTTAGGCTATCCTGGAACTACACAGTTGAGTTCTTAGTCAGCCTGCGCTAGAGTAAGACTCTACCTTAAAAACAAACAAACAAAGTCTTTCAGGCAATAGAATTGTTTCCTAACATCAAAAAGTATTTATGTAAAAAGTTAAGGGTACTGAAGAAACAATTGTCATATGAAGTGAGAGGTGGGGTTAGAAGACCTGTAAGTCCTTCTACATTTTATGGTTATGTAAATAATACTAGAAATTAGATTACATACTGTCATAAAATTGATAACTTGTGGCTTATTTCAATAATCTTTCATGCATTGTTCAAAGTTTTTACCTTCCTTAGAAAGTGTTAATGTTAAGATATAAATCATGGTTGCTACATATTACCAGACAAATGAAAAAAAATTTTTTAATTATTTATTTATTTATTTAAGAGATAGAAAGAGGGAGAGGGAGAGAGAAAGAGAGAGAGAGAGAGAGAGAGAGAGAGAGAGAGAGAGAGGACCTCTTGCCACTGCAAATGAACTCCAGAAGTATGCTCTACTTTGTGCATCTGACTTTATGTGGGCACTGGGGAATTGAATTTCAACCATAACGCTTTGCAGGAAAGTGCCTTCAACCACTGAGCCATCTCTCCAGCCAGAAAATCATAAATGGACAAAAAAAGTTTCTGGATTTTTTTTATATCTAAGATTCACATTCTCTTTTGCCTTCCATGGATTTAAAGAAAAGGAGAAAGAAATTATAAATCAAGTCTAGGTTAAGATGACTTTAGGTACAGTTCCAAAATGGGAAGTTCAGTGGTAATGCTAATACTATAATAATGATAGTAATAATCCCTGATATTTGTTAACTGTTTATCAGAAGCCAGTACTCTACTGGTAGAGATATTTTTAGTGTTTAACCCTCATGGTAGCTATGAGAGATGTGCATCACTGTTATCCAGAAGCATAACATAAGGTAATGTGGGCACCGTGGCTTAGCTGGCTAAGATGGTTGCCTAGTAATCGAGTGTGTTCATGGGGCATGAACTACTTAGGTATTCATCACATCGTCCAGCTAGTAAGTACTATGCCTAGGATTCAAGTCTGTTGTGTTGTTCAGAGCTCACTTTCCCAATGATGTGCTGTATTTCTTTTGAATATTATAAGTAATTTCTAGTCACTCTCCTTAAATTAGAACAAGGTCCTTAGAGATGCACAATTCTCTTTTCCTTTTCTATTTTCAAGAAGTTTTCATCTATGTTGCAAAAAGTGTATGAGAAACCTCAGGTATTCGCATTCATAGTGCATGAGAGAAAGTACAAGGACGGTATGCTGACAATATGTGACGTCACTTTTTGGAAGCAGGGCTGGGAAGAGTAGGAAAGGAGAAAGTCATAGGAGTCGTCTGGTATCTGTTACATTAGACACAAGATCCCAGGGAGAAATCTCTGGATAGCACTGGAATTTAAAATGCAGGGATTGTTGGTATTCTATACTAGCTAACATGAAATGCTGGTATTGTATATTAACGAACCTGAAATAAGCATCTGTAAGAAAAACTTTTCAAGGGCTGGAGAGATGGCTCAGCAGTTAAGGCACTTGCCTCTAGTGCCCCAGGCCCCCAGTTCAATTCCCCAAGTCCCACATAAGCCAGACCCACAAGGTGGTGGCCCTGGATCTCTCTCTCTCTCTCTCTCTCTCTCTCTTTCTCTCTCTCTCTCTCTCTCTGTATCTCTCTGTCACTCTCCTTGAAAATTAATAAATAAAATATTTTAAAAACACTTAAATCCTATAAGAAAAAAAGAAAAAATTTTCCATACCAAATGTCTAAAAATTAAGGCTTTACTCACTTATAAACAGCGAAGTTGACTCAGATGACAGCATCTTTACTTAATTTTAAAACATTGATTCTGTGCATATAGATAAAACAAAATGCTTAAATTCAAGAAAATTGAGTGATTTTAAAAATAACAATCTATGTGATTCTTTTATCATCCCCTCCTCTGATTAGGCTTTCAAAAGTAGCTTTCCCATTCAAAAAAGCTCCATTTTTTTTTCTTCTCCCTGCCATTCCTGAAGGTTTGGTTCCAGTGGGTTTGAGTCTGCTATAAGAAGACGTGTGCTTTCATGGATTTTGACAACATAAAAGGTAGGATTAAGATAATATGCCAGGTGCTAAAATAAAAAAGGGGTTCTTTCTTTGCTCACATTCTGTCCCCGTCCTCTGGCAGGAAAGGAAGGAGCACTCTTTCCAGCTTGTCTTGACATTTGAGCACTCCTATCTCCCTGGGAGATAGTTCCCACAATGGCAAGTTTCCGACAGACTCACAGCAGAGAAATGCATACCGAGTCTTTGCAGAAGTAGCTGAAGGCAGTGTGGCACATTTTAACAAAGTACCATTTTTTTTTCATCTAAGTTCCAAAACTGTAAAAAATAGAGAACTAAAGAGTGCAAGACATGACACTCTTGCTCTGGAGAAATGTGTTCCCAGAGAGGAAGAAGTTTACAAGTGAGCAATGGCTCCTGTCAGTTTTGGGAGAACAGAATGAAGCCTTACTTGGCTCAATGTAGGGAGAGGAACAAAGTTCTCTAAGGAAGGAGATAATTGAGTTCAGACTTCAAGAGTTTGTAAGTTCTATATAAAGGCATTCCTGGAAGAAAGCACATAATCAAAGAACAATAAGAAGTGTATTGAGCTAGACAATAAAATACCCGGTGGCGTCATCTTTCAATCTTGGAAATGAAAAAACTACAACAAAAACCCACATAACTTTAACATGTAGGAAGATGGGTGCTTTATATTTTAGATATATTTAATTAATTAAAATTAATGTGCTTCTCTTATCATGTGTATATACGCCCCTTCATTCCTATTATGAGAGCATTTTATTATAAACTGGGGTCTCAAGGGATACATGAACCAGTGACAGTTAACACTCAGAACTTGCTTGTTTTTGTTCATCCTTTAACTGAACCCCATTCTTCATGAAGGAGATTAGGGAAGTGTGAACAGATAGAAAGACTGAAAACCTCAGTTACTGGAACAGACATTTTGCGTACTGGCATAGGTACACCAAGGATGTCTTATCCTGGAATTAATGACATGTCAAGATTTTTAGCAGATAAGCACCACAGCAGAAGACACCGCAGTAACACAGGGATGCATCTAAGTGGAGAGCATAATCACCATGAGGACTGGCTGCGTTGAAATCTCTCCAACATCCTTCTGATTTGTCACATGACTTAATGGCTAACTCTGTTGTATGGTTTTAAGATCTGGGTTCTCAGTGATTTCTCTCTCTCTCTATTTTCTTTTGCATGAAGAAGATGATGATTTGTAAACTGACTCTTTAAGTTCCTAAGCCATAAAAGGTTTTCAAAATTGGTTTCCATGAGCTAGAAGTGGTTTCAAAGGAAGCCTTGGCTCAAGTGGCTTTGTCGGAGACACTGACTGCCAGGATATTCATTCAGAGAAAGATGGTGATTTCTAAATTATTCTATTTTTACTTTGATATCCTCTCTGTAACTCTACAATTTTCTCCTTGCTGCTTCCCACGATCTTCCTGCTGTTTGTCCTTGGGATACGTTACCATTGGCAACGGCTATTACTGGTCCTTGCTTTCCATCATCACCAAATCTTAGTGGAACAGCGGAAAACTTTGCACATGTAGTAGTTTAGGCAAAAGCTCTACAAATAATTATGGAAGTCATCTTTACTATTATTTCCAACATGAAAAGCAGGTGAAAAGAAAGAAAATCATTTATTTATTTAATAAAAAGTGAGTTACAATATGTGCCTTTAGTAAGATGGGCACATTTGATTTCCAATCACTTCCTTTCCTTGCAAAAGTGAACAATCAACATTCATTAAATGTATTTTAGGCACTGTGTCACTAGAAAATGATTTCAAAAATTAGAACAAAAACTTACTCTTGAATGAAATCCACTAATTAAAGTCATGGGCACATGAAAGTACAGTTTTGATAAGGATACTAGAACTCGCATCGTGCAATGCTGAAGCTTCCATTTTGTTGGGTTGGAAAAGCAACAATTTTAGAGACTCATAGATCTCAGCATTACCAGTTCCTGGAGGATTTAGATCTATTTGGAAACATCTGGATTCTCAAAAGTGGGGACTCATTTAGAATTTCTTGGCATGAGAGGCTAACGAGCATTATGGGAAAGAACTGCGACTATCAGAATGGGATAAACTAGATAAAAATGAGCCAGATCTCAATGGCAATAGGAAATTTTAGTCTTCCATCGAAATCTTTTATTTTATTTTCTAATATTTATTTATTTAGCTTTTTTTTTGTTTTGTTTTGAGACCGTGCCATGCTAGGTAACATAGCCTGTTGGCCCAGCTGGCCTTGAATTCACTATTTAGGCCAAACTGGCCTTGAACCTAGAGACAATCCTCCTGACTCTGCCTTCTGAGTGCTGAGATTATAGTAGGCATGTGCCAACATTCTTAAAAACTTTCCTCCTCTTGTAGGTGTTTGTTCTTATCCTAACGAGAGAGGGAACAACAAAAGATATGAATTTCCCCACCTCTGTTGGAGACATTTATGGCGCACAACATATGGACAGTTCATGAGAGCGGTGCACTCAAGAGCCCCAAATTGTCCAGAAAATCGGCTACAATCACAGGAGGGAAAGATGCCATGCATCCACCCTAATGGACAGCTCTGACAACAGCATCAGCATCGTGTCATCTTCGGCACCAGCACCAGCAATTTTGGCCTGGACACTGGAACCTTGGCTGTTTTACCAACGTGTCTGTGGCTTTGTGGTGGTAACTTCAGCAGCATCAGCAGCAATCTTTCTACATTTATTTGAAGCAGGAAAGGAGAAAAGGGCCGATAATACACGTCACTGAGACAAACTGTATTATGGATGTATGACACCCTTCATGTGAGCACTAAGAACCAGGCTGGTAGTGTTGGAAGTGTCCTGGAAATATCCAAAATTCTAGATGAAAAGAAGAGACAGCATTCCTGGCATTGGCAAACTAGTGTCACCTGTCCCCATTTAAAATTTCTTTCAGCAGCACCCCACCTTGTGACCCACTCTGACCAAATGTCACCTTTTCTATAGTTAGAGAAAAGACAGATTTAAGGAAGCAAATGACCAGTTTAATGTGACAAGAGCACCATGTGTGGATCTGCTCTGGTATTATTCCTAGTGCCTGTTCCTCATCCTAGAGGCTGGAACATTGTTAAAACGAATCTTTTACTAATTGTGGTCTTAATAAAAATTATTCTTGATTATAATGGTAAAAATTTCTTTCAGATAATTTTTCTCTATAAACTTGATGTTGAATAACATAAAACTCATTTTGCTATATTTTTAAATGATACCTAATGAAGAATTTTGATGGTTAGAAGCGGCTTGGTGCTACCACACAGCATCTGACCAAACATCATGTAGGAGGAAAAGGTTTACTTTGGCTTACAGACTTGAGGGGAAACTCCATAATAGTAAGGACAATGATGGCATGAGCAGAGGCTGGACATCACCTCCTTGCCAACATCAGGTGGACAACAGCAGCAGGAGAGTGTGCCAAACACTGGCAAGGGGAAGCTGGCTATAACACCCACAAACCCACCCCCAACAATACACTGCATCCAGGAGGCTTCAATTCCCAAATTTCCACCAGCTTGGGACCTGGCATTCAGAACACATAAGTTTATGGAGGACACCTAATCAAACCACCACACAGCTCATAAGTACCATCAGTAACAACTCACTTGGGCCAGGAAGACCGGGATGAGTACTAAGATATACAGGATCCCTTGCCACAAGGACTAATACAGACAGCCCACGAAGGAGGATATACAACTGATCAGGGATGGGGAGGGGGGGAATAGGGGAATTCGGGATAACAACGCATGGTTTGCCCACTAAATAATGTAACTCATTATGGACAATAAATATTAAAAAAAAAAGTTAGTCCTCTCCCAGAAAAAGGTGACTAAATATTAATTGCCACCATTAAGGAAATCATACAAGACATTGACGTATTCTCTGTAAATTTGTTCTAGAAATGCTAATCTGTGAACTGGCTCATTTTCCTATGTGCAGGTATGCTTCTTTCCTGGCTTTCTGACACTAGAGTTGAATCTTGTGGATCTCATGGTCCTGTGGGATGTCAGTCTTTATCCATCAAGGGCACCAGAGTGAACATGCAAAGTGTGGCAGGAGAAAGATAGCCTCCTCCCTTCTGCTTCATCCCCACCTCTTATTTCAGCAAAGGAAATTCAGTGTCTTCCGTCTTCCCACCATGCTTCCCTAGAAGAAACCACCCACAGGCAGACAAGTGCAGATAAGGGTCAGCTCTGACCACTCCTCATTCTGCAGTTGTAGGGCACTACCACAGATAACTCTAGGTTGAGCTTTCTGACAAGTGCCTTGGCCAGGGCATACTTGTACTGTGCCAGAGTGTCCAGGCCTTGCCATGACAATGAGGTCTGAATTTTTGCCATAAGGACAGGGTCCTTCTGTGAGTCATGAGTTTCTTCATCCTGTGCCATCTGTCACCTGAGAAGTAGTAGTGCTCTTCTCATCTGTTATTTCTGGAACATGTAAGAGTTCTCTTATAGTTCCTTTAGTAACTACCTGATGACAGCTAATAACTCTTTATATTAAATTTTCTCTGTGTGAGTGACTGATATGGCTCTTAATTGTCTGATTGGACAATGGTGGACACATCTCATTTATAATGCTATTCAAAGGAAAACAGAAATACTCAAATGGAAAATTTTGCATCAGACATAACAATATATTCCATTTCCATATAATGAACGTCCATTACATTAAAATTTTTACTTTGGACCCCAACGAGAAATTCACTTTACAAGTGATTTACAAAAAGCTACCAAGAATAGAATCTAGCCAACTCAGGAAAGTGTATCTCAATTAACCTATACTGATCTAAATCTCCGATGGAGATTATGTTTGTATTTTTCAGGAGGCTCCGAGAGAGCTTTGGCTCTTCCAACCCTACCATTGAGCCACAAGCCGATAGCTGTCTTCCTGGCAAGAGATGCGCCACCCCAGACCTACCTTGGAGTATCCACATGGAACCGCACAGGCAGGGATGGGATAAGCAAGAGACATATAACCACAGCCAATTGGTCTACCCAGGATGAATCAGTGAAACAAGACACCAATGATTTTAAACACAACCTCAAGCAGAAGCACAGAGGCCCCTAAGGCCTCAACAACAAAGCAGCCTTAATACCCACCATGACTCAGGGAACTGAGCAGAAGAGGAGCAGAAAGATTGTAAGAGACATGGTGGAGGAAAATATCCAGAGACATTGATCCCCTCAGTAACAACATGCAAAGGGGGGTGGAATGGGGTTAACTCCTAGGCAACTCACAACCCCCTACCCCATGGACTGATCCAGACTGCCCATGGAGAAGGATTTCCAACTAACCAGGGACAGGGAAGAGGGAAATAGGGGAACTGGAGTCATCAACACATTATTCCCTTATTAAGTGTATCTAATTATGGATAATTAAAAAGGAAGAAAAAAGCTTAAAAATATGATTAATGAGCAGGAAACCACAACCCACATTTCACACTAGAAATGGATACTTCATGAATGGCTTGCTGCCTCAAAATTGTGCAATAAGAGTAAAATGCTGTTAGGAGAAAGCCCTTCTTTCAAAGAACCTGAAGACTGCTGTCTTCCTTTGCACCTCCTCCTCATTAAAGCCCCACCCTACCTACCATGACTCAAGCTGAAGCAGAGGGTGAATGGTACAGGACCCAACTTGACTAGGCATTGTTCCACCAGCATACCAGAGGCCAGCTGCTAGAAGGCAGCCTCTCTTTTGCGCCCACAATTATTTTCATGCACAAATAATATACATTAAATTGGTCATTTGTAAGCTGAAAAAAATTATTTTGGTGTCTTGAAAACTCAGTTTATAAAATAAATATTAAGTTTAATAAATAGGTTTAGCAAAGATTTTCTGTGAACATCCAGAAATCCAGAGAGTAAAATGATTGGGATTTGTAAATCATATAATATCTGTTGTAACAACTCAAGTTTGCTAAAGCAGTCATAGATACCACACAAAAAAACAGTAATGTTACCATGGTCTCATAAACTTTATTTACATAAATGGGCTTTGACTGGATTGTCTATATACTTTAAATTCTTGCTCAAGAATATATACATATATTATATAATTAACATCTTTCTATCTATCAGTCTAGTTATTTGCTTTGCTTGTTTTCAAGGTAAGGTCTCACTCTAGCCCAGGCTGACCTGGAACTCATTTGTAGTCTCAGGCTGGCCTTGAACTCAAAGCAATTATCCTACCTCTGCCTCCTGAGTACTGGGATTATTAAAGGCATGTGCTATCACATCTGGCCTGGACAATAATTAATGTTTTAAAAATTATTTATGAGAGAGGGGGAGAGAGAGAGAGAAAGAGAGAGAGAGAGAGAGAGAGTGTGTGTGTGTGTGTGTGTGTGTGTGTGTATGTGAGAGAGAGAGAATGAATGAGCATGTCAGGTCCTCTTGCTACTGCAAACAAACTCCAGATGCATGTGCCACTTTGGGCATCTGGCTTTACTTGGGTACTGGGGAATCAAACCCAGGCTGTGATGGTAAAGTTTTGTTATCAACTTGACCTTTTTGGTAATCTTGGGTGTGTTTCTGAGGATGTTCATAGGAAGGCAGCCTTCTCAGCAGGGGGCAGGAAAGCTAGAAATGAACATTCCTTTCTGGGAAGGCAGTGCAGGAAGGAAATTCCAGAGACTCAGGAAGCCAATAAGTTTGGGATAGGGTTGCAAGACTCCACCCTAAGACTGTATAAAGGGGAAGAAATTTCTCTCCCTCACCCCCTGCCTGTTTTGCTTGTGTGTGTGTGTGTGTGTATGGTGTTGATGATGGGTTTTTCTTTTTTTGCTCAGACCTGTGAAAGGGGGCCAGCCTCATTCACCATTATGGAACTTACCCTGCATCTATAACTTCAATCAATCCTTTCTTCCCATAAACTGTGCCTGGTTTGGACATTCATCCCAACAGCATGTGGCTGACTACAACATAGGCTAAAAAA
>PVHP010052963.1:0-10935 GCA_004024765.1 Zapus hudsonius
TTTTTTTTCCTTTGTGTGTTGTTGCTGAGGGTGGGAAATGACTCTGGCTATTCCCCTCCACCATGGCTCTTACAATCTTTCCGCCCCTCTTCTGCTCAGTTCCCTGAGTCATGGTGGGTGAATTTTACGTCTGCTTTATTATTGAGACCTTAGGAGTATCTGGACTTCTGCTTTGGATTGTGTTGGGTATCCTCAAGTATCTGTCTCCATTGACCTTTCATGAGTTATTGGACTTGCTGTTTAGGTAGGTCTCTTGTTTATCTTGCCACTTTATCATAGGTTTCATTTGGGCCTTACATGATAGATTAGGTGTGGTTTATCTCCTGACTGGATGTCAGCCATCATCCCATGTCTTATTGGTGGAACTGGGTTGTCCAGGGTTCTTGCTGCCTTCTGAAAAATACAAACAGAATCTCCAACGGAGAGTGAGATCAGTATAAATGAAATGAGACAAACATTGTTGATTTGGTGAGATTCTAATGGGTGTAGCCTCTCTGTAGATCTCTGATACTGGGAGTTTTCCCTTGGAGCCCAGGTTTTTGGTCCCCATAAGATTTTGCCATGGATCCCATTTCCAGTTAAGGGTTCCTTGCAAGAGTGGATCTCTTAGGCAATCAGTAAGCCAATGATTACCCTCGTAGGTTTAGTGTCACTATTGCACAGATGAACACTTCTTGACTTGCTGGTCTCTTCCATATAGCAGTGTCCTCAGCATTCTTGTGACATCAGTCTGAATTGTATATCAATGGTCTCTGCTTCCTCAAAATATCATTGACCAATTTCCCCTTGGCAGCTCATGTAATGACTTCCACGGCTACACATGCTACCATCTGGGAGCTGGTTACCATTCTGGTTCTAGCAGGGTCTCTTAGTTTTGTATGATGAAAGTCTGTTGCATCTTCAGCAATATGGTCTTAGTTTGGCCTGGGGTGGGTACTCAAGAGCTTACAAATAAACCTGTCTTGTTTTGGGAACCTTGTGGGTCTCTTTAATCAACAGCTGAATGTGGGAAGTAACCAATGACTGGAACAGGGTGTTACAGACCTTAGCAATTTTTCTTGGGGTTAGGCTTCCTCAGGGCCCCTTTTACCAGGAGATGGGGAATTATAACTTTTAAGGCTTTAAACTATATTAATATTTGAAGAATTACTGGTTCTATTATTTAGGTCTCAGGAATTTACTGATGGGGGACACTTCTTTCCACTTGCTTCCTGTTTCCATATAGAGGGACATCTGCTAGTATATTACTCCTCGTTTCTTCCTCACCCTCTATTAATCTTAAAGAGTGACAAATCATGAGCTTTCTGATATATGGCATTTGGGTCCTGTTGCTCTCTTAGATTCTGGGAAGCTACCCTGTTTTTCTTCTTTCATTGCCCGGACTTGTGTAAGTGATCAATCTTGAATAAGTACACTTAGTTTGTGGAGTTAACATTTTCTTTGGTATAAAGGGTATGTGTGTGGGGCCAGGGTGGTTAGTATGCCTTTCGATCACAGAACTAAATTTATGTTTTCTAATAAGCTAAAAATGATGAATAATTCAATTTCTACCTGTCTCTCTTTTACTTATTTTCCAATTTGTTCCAAAACAGGGGAAAGGAAAAAATGATCTTGAATTCTCTTGAGAAGTCTGGGTCTGAAGCACCACTGTCCATGTCACAAGTGCTCTAGAGTAATGCCTTTATAAAGTGAAGGAAATTTCATTTCTTGAATATTAGTGCATCTCGACCAATACATATGCATTCAATTATATTATTGATACTCATACAGAAGTTTAAGATGTCATTATTTGAGGTTTATAAGGATTCTGTCACAAGAAATCCATAGACTTCTTACTCATTAGCCTTGTTCGATTATTTCATATGAGACTATATCACTGACGAGCAATACTTGAGAATTCATAGCACAAATCTCTTTATTTGCACATGTTTCTTTTCATTCTCCTCTTGTCATATAACTATGAAAAGACAAATTAAGGGATGGATTGGGGAAAAATACATGTACGCTATATACAATCTGAATGTAGTGAAAAACTAATAATTCATCTACTTCTCTGCAATTTTTTATATTTTTTTTATTAATCTCCATTTTGAATCTTCCTAATGTCTTTGAAAATTAATTAATAATGGGGTGGGCATGTAGTTTGGTGGTAGCATTTGCAAAATTCTGAATTCATTCCCCAGTCCTAGCAAACAAAACAAAACAAAGAAACAAACAAAGCAAGAAGCCAAGACAAGAAATATAATTAATGTTTTGCAGAACAACAAGAATACAGATAGGATAAACCAACATAACAGTTATAATAAATTACTGGGTTTAGTAGGGAATAAAGTATGTTGAATGCTTCTCTGGTTTTTGTAACTCTTATACATATATCCCTTCTAGAGCTTTTTCTCCTCCTCCCCCTCCTCTCTTCCCCTCCTTTTCCCCATTCCCTCCCCTTCTCCCTCTTCCTCCTCCTCCTTTTCTTCCTCCTCCTTCGTTTTTGACTTTTTGAGGTAGAGTCTTGCTCAAGTCCAGGCTGATCTAGAATTCACTATACAGTCTCAGAGTAGCCTGGAACTCAGGTAATCCTTTTACCTCTGCCTCCCAAATGCTGGGATTAAAGGTGTGTGCCACCACGCCTGGCTTTGTTTTATAAATTTTTAGTGTAAATATAATTTAACACTGGCAATCCTACTACTTGGCAGGGTGAGGCAGGAGGATTGCTATGAGTTCAAGGTCAGTTTGGGCGCACAGTAAGTATATCTTATTCAAATAAACACATATACATTTTATTTAAATAAATATACATGTGACATTTTTATGAGAGAGAGAGAAAGAGAACACAAGCATGTCAGGGCCTCTTGCCTCTGCATAGGAACTCCAGACACACATGCTACTTTGTATATCTGGCTTTACGTGGGTACTGGGGAATAAACAATAAACATGACTTTTGCCTTAGACTAGTCACTGGAAAAGAAAATAAGTAGGTGAATTTTTTAAGGTCTTAAAATTTAAATTATTTTACTACATATGGCAGACATCTGGAAAATATCTTGGTAAAATGTTTTAACAGAGATAATTTATTGCAAAAGATTGTTATTCATTAATAGAAAGCTTCTTAATGAGTCAGTAAAGGGGGACAATGAATCAGGTCAGGAGGATGGGGATTGCCAAAATTAGGAAAGATATATCAGAACTGAGGTAGTCAGAATATCCGTAATATTTATCATCTATCTATCTGTCTGTCTATCATCTCTCTCTCTCTCTCTCTCTCTACCTATCTATCTATCTGTAATCTATCTCTCTGTGATGGTTAGGTTTTGTTGTCAACTTGGATCTTTTAAATTATATTGGGTGGGTCTCTGAGGATGTTTACAGGAAGGCAGCCTCTCAGCAAGGGGCAGGATGTAAAGAAGCTCAAAGAAGCTGGAAGTAAACATCCTTTCCTGTGTGGGCCATGCAGGAAGGAAATTCCAGAGACTCAGGAAGACATTAAGTCTGGGAAGGGTTGCAAGACCCCACCCTAAGCCTATGTAAAGGAGAAGAAATTCTCTTTGGCCCTCCTGCCTGTTTGCTATTCTGTGTGTGGTATAGGTGATGGGTTTTTCTTTCTTTTTGGACCTGTGAAAGGGGGTCAGCCTCTTTTGCATTCTGGAACTTCCCTTGTATCTATAGCCACAAATAAATACTTTCCTCCCCAAACTGCCTGATTTGAAGATTCATCCCAGCAGCATGTGGCTGACTGCAACACTATCTATCATCTATCTATCTGTCATCTTTATCTATCATCTACCTTCTGTTTATCTATTTATCGTCTACCATCTATCTATCTATCATCCATCTACACAATCTAGCCTATTAGTTGTCCATGACAGTCATGAGCATTTGCATTTGGAAGGACTAGTGACATCTTTTTTGTAAGGTTCTTTTAATGTTCCACCATTCCTATCTTAGTAAAATATTTTTATATGTTGTTAGTTTGTATGCAATATGTAATTGATGATAGACATTATTATTAAATATGCATATCCAAATTTAAAAACAGGAACAATAAGGCCACTGAAATAGAAACATAAACTAAGGAAAAACAGAAGAAATAAAAATATGTTGTACTGAAGTTTCTTTTGTTGCATTTAGGCCAGGATATAACTGCTCTAAAACAGTTTTATAAAGTCTTGCAGTGTCTGTTTCCTGCCTGTGTTCTTTCCTAACACACAAAATTCTTAGTGAACTCTGTTTTTCAATTCTTTAAACTCCATATTTCCTGACCTCACAGCTTCACTCAATGTACATCATGAATATGCCTTCATGAGCTACTAGTAAACCCCTTACCTGCAAGGGATGGTGTTCCCTTAAATGTCAATTTCTCAACAAGGCTTTCTCTGACCACACTCAGATTAATATACATAAACATAGTTTCCCTCCCTTTTTTGCTATGAAGAAGAATGGAATTATGTCATTCTCAGGACAATGGATACAACTGGAGATAACCTTGCTACATAAATTATGTTTGTGTCCAAACAACAATATTGTATGCTTCCTCTCTTGTTGCTCCTAGTTTTATATATATATCTAAAATCATGTATGTACTACATATGACATGAAAGTGTATGAAAAAGAAAGAACAAATAACACTGTCTGGGGGAACAAAAAGGAATAACAGGAGTGGAGAGGCAGACAGAAGAGGGAAGAGGGATTTGAGGGGATACGCTCAATGTACAATACATACTTGGATGAAAATGTCCTTATGAAGCACACACTACCATGTACGATAAATGTGCACAATGAATATTTTAAAAAACATAAAAAGGAAATACAAGAAAAAATTTCAGTTTTTATTAGAACATTAATCATGGAAATCAATAAATATTTTCCACACATGCACATTTGAAATAATTTTAGATTGTCAAATTTAATTTAATGAGTTATGTTTTCAAAGAGACTAGGTTGCTTCTTTTTGTCACCTAAGGTTTCTATGAAAGATGGACTTTCTTTTAAAGGGACAAAGTAAGACTGATGAAATATCTAATAACTTGAAATACATAATTTGCTTTTGTTTTTCAAGTTTCTCTACATTCAATTGGATGTCTGGAAAGTTTCAAATGATCTTTTTTATTTTAATCATAATAATGCTGCATTCCAGGAATCTCTGAGGTAGATTTAAGGTCAGACATAATGCCTATACCCATCATTCATTCAGCCGATAGGCAATGAGCACCTTTCCTGTGCCAATGAGAAGCTGGCCAGAGTGCTGAAAGTCAATTCTCACATTAATCAACTCATTTAATTAATCCAATAAGTTAAAAATATGTGGCTAATTGTTTCCTAACAGCTCTTTAGTTATAAAGTTGTCAATCTGCATCCTATGCTATAACTTTCTGGTTTTACTACTTTGCCCTTATCTCTATTTCTTTTGCTGCTAATTACCTTTTTGGGGAAGGCATCTTTTAAATAATATATTAAAATTATTACAAACTTCTTTTTTTTTGCCATTCAGGCTATAGGCAAGCTTGTATAAAACTAAACTAATAAGAATAGCCCAAGGGCTGGAAAAATGGCTCAGCAGTTAAAGGTGCTTATTTGCAAAGTCTGCTGGGTTTAATTCCCATGCTACCTATGTAAGCCAGATACAAGAGGGGGCGAAAGTGTTTGGCATTTCTTTGCAGCTTCAAAGGCCCATTACACCCATCTAGCCATACACACACACACACACACACACACACACACACACACACACACAGGCGCGCATGTATCCACAAATACACAACATTTCATACACACACACACACACAGGCGCGCATGTACCCACAAATACACACATTTAGAAAGAGCACTCTGTCTTCCATTGAGACAATGACTGTGACATTAGTCCTGTGACTTCTAGGGACAGTTTTTGGCAGTGTTTTGCAGGCACATATAAATAGTTGTCCATGACTTTCTTGTATAAACTTTTATTGCTCTGTGCAATCTCTGTGCACTGTGGTGCAAATGGTGTTTCTAGAATTTGGAATTCTAACCTGCAGAATGGAGACTTGGTAGTTGGAAGATAAAATGTCTCCCATAGCTTCATATATTTAGTCTCCAGGTTGGAGACTTTGGAAGGAGGTGTGATGCTGATGGTGGACCTATTCAGCCTACAGGGTGTTCAGGGCTGACAGCCGTCTTTCTGCTCCCTCCCAGCTGCAGTTACATGCAAAGGTGGTCCACTGCCTGGTCTGTTATGCTTTCATTTCCTCCACCACGATGCAGCCACCCCTCAAAACTATAAGCCAAATAAACCCTTTCCTCCCATGAGCTGATTTTGGGTGGGTGTTTTGTTCCAGCAATAACTGTTTTCAAAACCAAGATGGACTCAGTGTTGTTAGTACCATGATAACTGTGTCAAGGACATCTTCACTTTGAAAATGAGAAAACCAGACCTTGAGGTTTTTGAGCTTGCTTTATCTCTGCCATAGATATTTCTTCCAGAGACAGCAGGAGATCATTTTTCAGGAACAGACATTTAGTATCCTGTTCAATGACAAATATGTGCATTGGGATTACACATTAATCCATTGTTGGTTTCTTAAAATTTCTTAAAAAGGTAAGTGGAAAATGAGTTTTACTTTGGGGATGTATTTATTTTTATATGATTGGCAGAACTAACTCAGTATGTAGTCCCTACATGCTCTTGCAGATAGATCTATAGTACTTTGAGGTGGTGTGGTGAGGATTTCTGCTGGGGCCCAAATCAGTCTCTGATCTCTTCATGGGAAGTTCTGGTAAGAATCCCTTAATCCCCATCCATGCTGTTTGCAGAACACACTTTCTTGTAGTTGAAGGGCCGAGGGTCATTTATCCTTGCTTTTCCAGCTCAGGTATTCCCTTAACCACAACAGTACCATCTTCAGTCCATGAATGCTGATTCCTGTCTAGGGGCCCAGCAAGGGTGTGCTGAATCTGTCTCATGCTTGGAATCTCCGCTTTTCCCTTTCTCTGCCAGCTGCAGAAGTCTCTGCTTTCAAGGGCTTGAGAGATCAGATTGGGCCCAACTCAGATAATAAGGACAATTAAGGTCCATCATTTAATAGACTCTGAAAAATCTCTTTTGTCACATGATGCAACTATAAATTTTAGATATTGGCTCCTGGATACCATTTGAGAACTACTCTGCCTATTCAGACAGAAGAGGAGGAATTTTTTTCTATGCAGACATATATTTGAAGCAATTCTTGATACTTTCTGTTAGATACAAGTTACTCAGTGAGCATAGGACATCATGACTTTTTAATGATTATTTTCCTGCTTAGTTGAAATTTGCGGGTAAATATACAATATATATTTACTGTCTTTTAAATTATCACTTCTGGTGTTGTCTGGTTTTATTTTAAGCTTTTGGCTATAATTTATAACATTTTAAGTATAATTACATATGATTAAAAATCTTTTCTCTGTGTCCATTTCATATACATTTTTTCTGTTTTCTTTTATTATCCATAATTAGATACACTTAATAAGGGAATAATGCGTTGATGTCTCCACTTCCCCTATTTCCCTCTTCCCTGTCCCTGGTCAGTTAGATATCCTCCTCCATGGGCAGTCTGTATCAGTCCATGGGGTAGGGGGTTGTGAACAGCCTAGGAGTTAACCCAATTCCACCCCCCTTTGCAAGTTGTTACTGAGGTGGGCAATGTCTCTGGATATTCTCCCCACCGTGACTCTTACAATCTTTCTGCCCCCTCTTCCGCTCAGTTCCCAGTGTCATGATGGGTGAGTATTAAGGCTGACAGAGGCTCTTAAAGTCTCATATACATTTTTTGATCACTGCTAATTTTGGCTTATTATGGCTTTATTTATATTGCTATGGTGACCTACCTCATGGCTGAACTCAGAGGATTAGAGATCCATGCCTTTTACTTACAAGGATCTGAAAATTGATGGTCAGAAGGTTGGCAGGAATGAGTTACAAATGGTAACTTGGATTACATTTGGGAAATTATTTCTTTTCTCAAGGAATTATGCTTTGTATTTTTTTTCAAAATGACTGGTCTTTGGAGAGGTTTTGTGATTTTAGGAAACACAATAATTATATCTTCAAGTTAAATGTCACTTATGCTGTTTTCTAAGCTCTTTAAGTTAGAAATTACTGTACCTCTGCCCCAAAGGAATCAAGTGGTTCCAGGTCATACAGAGTTTCTCTGTGATGTCAGACACATCTCTGCTTCACTCCGGCAAAGATGTTCTGTCCTGTGACTTCTACACTAGTTCACAAGAAAAATATTGACATAAATTAAAAGTGAGCACCAAGTTGCTCTTTGGGGAATTGTCCCCTCCCTTCTTTTCCTATACTGACATTAAAATCCTTCATTTCATTTTGCCTGGAGACAAAATCTGTTATATCAATTTTCCATCTACATTTTGCTTGAGAAAAAATGAGGAAGACAGCTGTTTTAGTGTTGAAAAGGATCCAATTTCTACTAAGCCTATCCTCAGTGCTTTTGGGAGTTTATTTTTAACTTTGATAGCATTCATTTAGAATAAGATGTCCATAGGCACTAATGCCCCTAATTTTCTGAAACACCTATAGTCACCTATGTTTTTGATTAAGTAGTAGAAATGTATACTTTCAAGCAAACCCGAAAAATACCATTGCAGGGTAAATTAATTATTGCAGTTACCGTATCCTTCCTGGGACAAACATCCAATCAGAAGCAGAATATGCTTGGAAAGAATTTATTTCAGGCTGAGATATTATAGGGGAGCTTCATCATGGTGGAAGGAGCTGTCTCACTTCACCATATATCCACAGCAGAGAAAGAAGGACAAACACCAGCACCGGCAAGCAGCTGACTCTGAACACATACCTTAGAGCTGGACTCAAGATCCACCCCCAGTGGCACACCTCCTCCAGCAGGGCTCAGCTTGCTAGAGAGTTAAGGAGGAAGCTTAATCTAAATAAAAGACAAAAGAGGCTAGGGGGGTCATTTACATCCAAGCTACCACGCTAATGTACTTACTTAATTCCTACTTAGTCATTTGACTTGGTTACTATTTTTAGTAATGGCTTAAGAATTTAAGAATGGTTAACACACCAGTGTAATAGATGATGCTTTTGCAGTTTGTGGCTGGTGTATGTGTGTTTGTGTTGGAGGGGGCATGAAGAGGATTATAATGCTGCATTGGATTCTGCTGCATTAGGAGATCAACTTCCATTCTTGAACTCAAAGTCACACCTTAGCATACTCTCTAAGGCCTGGCTTGAGGATCATGACTCTCATGCCGTTCATCTCATGTGGATTAGGTTTCAAAATCACGTTGTGTGTATGATGATTTTTCTCTTGCCTGTGTTAGGGAAAAACTTTTCTCTTTTTCTTCCAGTATGAACTATGAAAAAGATGAGAGAAGAGGATGGGCCACAAATTAGGCAGGATCTCAGCTTGAGATCATGCCTCCATTCCTTATCCATACCTGTGTGACCTTTAATGACTCCTAGTTTCAATGTAAAATAGAGATAAGAATAGTGTGATCAATTATTCACAGGCTTAGACTCTCTCCCCTACCACTCATGGCCCCTCTTGCCAGTCAACGCCCACTACTTCCACAATAGGTTACAGTATGCTCATGAGGATTTTATGTTTTTGAAGCTAATTTGGTTTAGCCTCATGCTTGAGCCATTCCCCTCCCCCCTGATCCCAGCCACCAGTTCCTTCCCTCACTGAGCTGTTGACCAAAGTGACCCATGAGGTTACAAAAATAAGAAAGAATTCTGTCAAAGCCCTTGAATGCCCCCCCCCCAGGCCTGAGGCAAAACTCTGTTGCTGAAGAAACCACAGAATGCCACCGATCAGCATCGAGAGACCCTTCAGGGTCTGGAATGGTAACCAGCCTCCAGATGCCAGTTACTGCAGTGCTGGAAGGCACTGCACAAGCTGCCATGGGAAGCTGATCAACAACAGCTGGAGAAAACAGACACCACTGGCATGAAACACAGTCTGTGGCCATGAGTAGGCTGACCACACCTCCTACTGTGAGAGAACAGTGAAA
This sequence comes from Zapus hudsonius, assembly GCA_004024765.1. Classification (NCBI taxonomy): domain Eukaryota; kingdom Metazoa; phylum Chordata; class Mammalia; order Rodentia; family Dipodidae; genus Zapus; species Zapus hudsonius. Next base: position 10,009 of record PVHP010052963.1, read on the forward strand.
CAAGAAAGGAGCACTCGTGTAATGGAGAAACCTGGGCCTGGGAGAGACAATCAACAGCTTTTAGATTCAGCCAAATATTCCACTTAGTGAGAAGGAGCCCTTGACTGGAACTGGGGATTCAGGGCAATAGGCACCGGATCCCGTACTCTTGGGCTCATAAGAAAAGATGCACTATGGGAGTGATTGACGGGGAGGCTACTGAAAATAGAATCTAGGTAATCCAGAATTGTGTCTATTTGTTAACCTGTACTGATCTCACTCTCCGATGGAGATTGTGTTTGTATTTTTCAGGATACAGCGAAAGAACTGTGGCCCATCTAATCCTACCATCCAACCATAGGCAGATAGCTGAGATCCTGGCAAGAGATGAGCCACCACAGCCATATTGTGGAGGATCCATATGGAACCCCACAGAGAATGATGGGACGAACAAGGGATCCACAGCCACAGCCATTCAATCAACACAGGATAAGCCAGGGTGACAGAAACCAATGATTTTTGACACAAAGACCCCTAAACTCACAACATTAAAGCAGCCTTAATACCCACCACGATTCAGGGAACTGAGGGGAAGATGGGGCAGAAAGATTGTGAGAGCATTGGTGGGGGAGACTATCCAGAGGCATGGCACCCCTCAGTAACAACACACTTGGGCCAGGAGGACCGGGCTGAGTACTAGGCTATCCATGGTCCCCTGCCACAAGGACTGATCCAGAAGACCCATGGAGAAGGATACCCAGCTGATTGTGGATGGGGAGGGGGGCATTGGGGAATTGGGGATAACAACTCATTGTTTGCCCACTAAATAATGTAATTCATTATGGACTCTCTCTCTCTCTCTCTCTCTCTCTCTCTCTCTCTCTCTCTATATATATATATATATATATATATATATATATATATATATATATATATATATATATATGG
>PVHP010052964.1:0-10921 GCA_004024765.1 Zapus hudsonius
CCCCAATCAGCTGGATATCTTCCTCCGTGTACCATCAGGATCAGTCCTTGTGACAGGGGACCATGGATAGCCTAGTATTCAGCCAGGTTCTCCTGGCCCTAGTATGTTGTTATTGAGGGGTTCCATGCCTCTGGATAGTCTTCCCCACTACGGCTCTCACAATCTTTCCATCCCCTCTTCAGCTCAGTTCCCTGAGTTGTGGTGGGTGAGTATTAAGGCTGATTTAATGTTGTGAGGTTAGGGGTCTTTGTGTCGAAAACCATTGGTTTCTGTCTCACTGGCTTATCATGTGTTAATTGAATGGCTGTGGTTTTGGGTCCCTTGTTCGTCCCGTCATTCTCTGTGGGATTCCATATGGATCCTCCACGGTATGACTATGGTGGCTCATCTCTTGTGAGAATCTCAGCTATCGGCCTACAATCACTTGGTAGGGTTAGATGGGCCACAGCTCTCTCGCTGCATCCTGAAAAATACAAACACAATCTCCATCGGAGAGTGAGATCTGTCTAGGTTAACAAATAGACACAATTCTGGATTACCTCGATTCTATTTTCAGTAGCCTCCCCATCAATCGGTCCCATAGCACATCTTTTTTTGGGAGCCCAAGAGTACGGGATCTGTTGCATATTGCACTTATTCCCCAGTTCCAGTTAAGGGCTCCCCCTCACTAAGTGGACTATTTGGCTGAATTTAAAAGCTGTTGATTGTCTCCCCCAGGCCCAGGCTCCTCCATTGCATGAGTGCTCCTTTCTTGGTTCACTGTTCTCTCCTAGTAGGAGGTGTGGTCAGCCTACTTAGAAGGCACTGCACAAGCTGCCAGGGGAAGCTGATGAATGACACTGGAGTAAACAGAGGCCACTGGCATGAAACATCATTGTTTACTTCTAATGAACCCACTGATTTTGCCTCTAATTTTTAGCATATAATTTCTTCTCATCCTGAATTTGATTTCTCTTTGTAACCTCATGTTTTACACTATCTTATTTAAGTTGTATCTAGCTGTCTATGACCCTGCTCCTGTACATGATTTTATTGACTGTTCAGACTCACTGTCAAATGAAAATTACTTTGGCCACTGATCTTAATTATTCTCTTTTAATTTGTTTACACATGTTATTTGTGTAGTAAGCTTATAGACCTCATGTCTACATTTAATGGCAAATATTTTCGAAGTTAACTTTTGTCTAAATTAAAATATTTTAAATATTGAATGACCTATCATTCCCATTTTCCTCATGGCAGCTGAGAATCTTGTGGTGTGGGGGATGTGTACCAATTTCTAGTATTTTCATATTCCCTTGATAAGAGCTTGTGACATTGTGGATGTGAGACACTCAAATTTTATGTTCAAGACCTGATGCAATCTGGGCTTGTAGCTGAGTAGTTGTGACTTTTATGTTCAAGATCTGATGCAATCTGGGCTTGGAGCTTAGTAGTTGTGAGAGATGGAGAAAATTACAAAGACAATACATACCTCCTTAGGAGTCATTTCCAGAACTTCAACTTGATAGTAAGAGAAAGAATATGCAAATTTTATGAGCTAAATATCATACTGTACCCTTTGCTAGGTCTTTTTTTTGTCTAAGAAAATCTCTGATGATATACTCTCCCATCTTTGTATCTTTTCAGGGCTGTAATTGATGTAGTTAGTAATCTGTGAAATTGAATGAACATTACTTAGATGGTTTTGTACATTAATTGAGATTGCAGACAAGTGAAAACCAGTCAACAGTACGAAATTGAAAATATCAGGACTGTAGTCTCAGTTTATGTAAAGTTTGAGATTTAAAGTAAGCCTATGTCAAAATGAACATGCAGAAGTGAAATTACTGGGCCATCTCTATATCCCTATATTTTCATGTCTATCAATATTTGAGTCTGTCAAAAACACATAATATATTCCAAATATTAGACCAGGTATTTGTGTGTAAATTCTTGTATCTTCCACAAAGAACAATTGGAAGAAAACCCATAAATGTTTCATCAAGAAGTGAGGTGAGACTCTTCATCAACTTTGGGATTGGGCAGTGTGGGTTGTGGTAGACAAACCTTACTTCTAAATGGCCAAGTGGTAAAAGTTGATCAGACAGGAGCCACAAGACTGGAACAGCAGAAATGAATGTTGAAAGTGCCCAGGAACTGTTGAATTTATTTTTCAGTTGCCCTTCTCTTGATATAAAATCAGTCTCTATATCAAGTCTTTGTTCACACTGAAACAGTTCAGAAATATATTCAAATGAAGTCCAGATATTTATTGAGACTTATTGATTAATTGTCATGCAGGGTTGGCTATATGTGTAGAAGGGCAATGCCTTTGAAACTGTAATTTAGGCTCTATATTTCTCCACTTAAATCTCAACTCCTAACTTCCAATTACATTTAGAATGTGCCAGAAGGCAAGGGCCTCAATGTTCTAGGGCCTACATATCTTTCCCCATGTTGCTTTGCTCCTTTGACTCAGTCTTCTTTAGACATGCTTAGATTTTTTTTTTCAGTGACGCCAACATTATTTCTTTGGACCATCCTAGAATTATTTTTCTAGTATTCTTCCCATGAAAAGCTTGTCATCTTGTCTCATCAAATATCAGCCAAAACATCATATCTTAAAGTTATCAATTAAAAATATTTTTAAAAATATTGATGAGAACATCAAAGATCCTCTTCTGTTAATCCAATAAAATGGAATTATTACTTCCTTTTGCTTGCTTGTTACTTAATTTCCTCTATGAAATTAAACTTTTATGTCTATGTGTGTGTTGCCAATACTGATGTTCAAAAGAAATGAAAATAAGATCTGGGGAACTATCTCTGTTAGTAAGGCACTTGCCTTCTAAAAATTCAGAGTTGAGTTCTAGCTCCAGAGCCCAGGTAAAAATTCTGGATGTGGTAAGTGGTGCCTATAACCTCTGATCATGGACGCAAAGGCAGGTACATTTCTGGGGTTTCCTCACCAACCAGGCTAAACTGATTCATGAGCTACAGGCAAATAAGAGACCCCCCTCTTTCAAAAATATATATACAGCATACTGGAGAAACAACACCTAAGGTTCTCTTCTGGCTTGCGTGAGTTTACACACACACACACACACAAGTCACATGCATACCCACAGGCACATCACATGCACATATAAAATAATTGATAACATAGCCAAAATAAACATAATTAAAGAAGACATGCTGATAGCATCCAATGCTTGTGCATGAATTGCCATTTTTTTTTAGAATTGTTATAAGGAGAGTGCTTGAGAACATTAATTTCAATGCCAAGATTAATCACATAAGATATCTGGAATTATATATTTTAGCAAAAATATTATTGAAAATTTGCAGAAATACATTTATTTACCTGAAGTCATGAGAACTGACACCATGTTATGTTCAAAGGGTCACTCAACATTAAGGAAGTTTTTCCAGTGACAAAATTTGTCTAATAACAAAAGGAAACTTCTGGGTTTGGAAAGCTTTGAACCTTAGGAATGAATGGAGGATTTTGAGGTAAGAAGAATGGTAAGATAGCTGGCTACTCCATGAATTCCTGTTCTTTCAACGATGAATGAAATGAAGGAGAATGTCTAGGGCCAAGGAAGTATTCACCACAATTTAGGATAAAGACAGACAGGGCATTTGTCCATGAACAGTAAGTATTTCAGAGTTTTTTCTAATTCAGAACTTGACTAATATTGGTTTCTGTTACCATAAATCAAAGAGTTTAAAGGTGTTATAAACACAAATTCAGAATACACTATGCAGTGAAGTGCTCAGCACACATTAACAAGTCTCGAAGTGATAGCTGTCATTGGACCATAACTGAACATCTTATTCTCTGTGAATCCTCTGACAAGTACTGACCATCAATTAGTTCAATATAACCCACTTAATTACCTACCATCCACTCTGTGCTCTCGTAGAAAGTGCTGCTGAGATATCTAAATATGTCTTAAGAAAATGAAGAATGGTGTTTTCACCTAGATACAAACATGAAGAATGCAACGCTTGGATATTGCAAGACAGTGTTGTGTGTGAGCTGTTGAAAGGTAATGGTGTAAACAAAATCCAGAGGGTACCATGGATAGAAACTTTTGATATGAATGCTGATCACAGAGATTTCAGAGCATTGAGGACACTCTTCAAATAAAGCAATTAAATTGTTGATTTTCTTATTATAGTAATAAATGATTTGGGGGCTTGAAAAATCATATTAATGAAGGCATCAGTTAAAATTAGAATGTGGGAAACACATCTTTAATTTTTTCCATTATTATTACCTTACCTCCTGTATGGACATAAAATATCTGCTTGAAATCATGAATGTTGGAGTGAATCCAAAGAGATCTTGTCCTTTATATATAGTTTATAAAAGTGAGATATTTTTGAATGTCTACACAACCTTCTGAGGTCTGGTGTTGCTTTAATAATACTCATATCCCTAATAAATGAAAATAACACTGGCATCATAGTATGTCTGGCAAAATGAAATTCCCTAATGCAAATTTCATGCATTTTCTAGAGCAGGCAAGATGAAAGATTTGTGTAGAATTGTCTGCCTGGCTTCATTATCCACTTATCTAATCATGAAAAATTTAAATAGCCCGTCAAATACACACCATTCTAATCTATATTCCTAAATTTTACATTTCAATTATTTCATGACATGGTGTGATGGTTAGGTTTTGTTGTCAACTAGATATTTTTAATTATCTTGGGTGGGTCTCTGAGGGTGTTTACAGGAAGTCAGCCTCTCAGTAAGGGGCAGGATGTAAAGAAGCTCAAAGAAGCTGGAAGTAAACATCCTTTCATGTGTGGGCAGTGCAGGAAGGAAATTCCAGAGACTCAGGAAGCCATTAAGTCTAAGGAAGGATTGTAAGACCCCACCCTAAGGCTATATAAAAGGGAAGAAATTCTCTCCTTGCCTTCCTGTCTGTTTGCTATTGTGTGTGTGGTGTAGGTGATGGGTTTTTCTCTCTGCTTGGACCTGTGAAACAGGGCCAGCCTCTTTCACTTTTATGAGACTTCCCCTGGATCTGTAGCTTGAATAAATACATTCCTCCCCCAAATTGTGCCTGGTTTGGGTATTTATCCCAGTGGTGTGTGGCTGACTACGACACATCATAATTTTTATTATTAAATAAAAATGTAGACATGCCTTCTTTTAAATCCTCCAAAACATTGTCTTATATTATTTTTCATGTTGCCTTAATCTGTCTTCTCATAATAATGTATAAATTATAGAACACTCAAATCAATTTAACCATCACACTCAGTTGGTATTTGAGGAATGTGACAACGAAAGAAGGTATACAGAACATGGGAATAATATTTACTAATTATAATTATTAATGAAAATTACAACTGGATTGCTGAGGAAGGGCTCTGGCATTTTTCAATGGCTAACTATAGCTAATATACCGCTACTAAAATACATTTGGATATTATAAAATTGAACATTTAAGCAAAAAAAAGATGTATTTTAAATTAGATCCATTGTTTACACAAGCCCACTTTGCTGGTTTGTGGTAATGGAAAACAGTAATCCTAATCACATAACTTGTAGCTTTGGCAATTTACTTTTTAATCACTTGATTTTCTCATTACCATTGATTTCTATAATGTCATATCTAAACACACTATTATGTTTAAGTGTACTGTAGAATTGTTTTCTCTGTATGGCATACAATTCCTTCATCAACAGTTTATGATTTACTATCAGTATATTCCAAGTTATCAGCTCAAGACATTGTCCTTCTAAAGAGTTGAGAAAACTGTGTTTTCCCTGCAAAGACCCAGAAGCACACAAAACATCCTGTATTTATTGTCAGTGATATGATACTTTAATACCACAAGAAAGTCAAATAAATTGCGACATGATATACTGATATGCATGTCTATTGTCCATAAGAGAGTTAAAATATTTGTTCTTCTCATATGGATTTCTGAGCCATGAAGATATTGTTAATAAATATTTTAAGTTACATCAAGGAGAGGAACTATGTATATAGATAACATTATCAATTATTGAAAATTTCTAAAATGTACTTCTTATAAAACTTGACAACTCTCTCTTAGTACTACATGATTTTTTCTAAATAAAAAGATTTTATTGAAATTAATTCAGAGCTAATTTTTAATGAACATTAACACACTTTTCAAAAAAGTAAACTTTTCTCTACTATAGAAATAATTCATATAGTTTTCTGGTTTAAGTGGAAAAATTACAATAAAACCTTTTAAGACTGCATTAAATTGAAAGCATACAAGTATATTTAACCCTTTTTGACTGGTAATAGTAGACACAAAATTAGTATGAGCTTCTAACTGATTTTTCTTAAAAATATTTCACAATGTTTTATTATTTAAAATGGTACTATCTTTTTCTTATGTTTATTTTCTTCTATGCTTATATTTAAAAATTAAATCTGCTTCAGAGCTTTCCAGCTTGTTAATATGTAAGCTATGAGGAAGAAAAGTGTTTCTGCCAAAATTATAGAGCCTGTCAGGGAGGAAAAAATTATTCCCATGCATTCACAGAAAACCTTGAGTCCTGATTATTCACATGTTTTTAATTGCAAGCAAAGTACCGGCTTTCATTTTCAAAGCAGCATTTCCTCTGTTTCTCTTGGAAAAAAAAATGAACTAAGAGTTGATTCATGAGTTCTGTCGTGTTTTGTATTAAAACAGAAATGATGCTGGATTAATTTAAATTTCCAAAAATATAACTAAGCCATAGAACTGCTCCTAAAAATGTATATGGTATCATTGAATTAGGATATTTCATCATCATGAAAAATGATTAAAATATCCACGTGTGTGCTTTATTACTACACAGGTCAATTTCAATGGTTGTAATAGGAATGATAATGCCATTGAGTTTCTTTATGGGTATGTAATGATTCATAAACTACATGTGACATAGTTCATTTAATAAGACAGTTATTCCTTGAAGGTATTTCCTGAATTTTCAATAAACTGTGAGATCCACAAGGCTCATGATTTTTTGTTTTACAATTATAATTTAACTTTTAGCATTGTTAGCTAGAAAATAATACTTATATTGGTTTATTAATTATAGATCTCTATACCATATGTCTTATATTAATCCCTGATTATAATTACTTAGATATTTGTTTTAAAAAGTAAACACTAAAACCAAAAAAAAATATCTTAAACGAAACTTAAAGCTGTGACTCAAATCCACCATACTCAAGTCAGCATGAGTCTTCTCCTCAACAGACGAAGCAGTCCTTTCTCAAGACATATAATTAAAAAGAGTTTAGAGAAAAGCTCTAATTTTCCATGGAAATAAATTCCCCAAATTATAGTTGTCCAGTTATAGCTGATTTTACAAAGCAGTGTGGGAGGAGCCATCATTTTGTTGAGTTTTCTACAAACATTTGGACTTAGGTTTAAAAATGTCACTTTGGGCTGGAGAGATGGCTCAGCGGTTAAGGCACTTGCCTCCAAGTGCCTGAGGCTCCTGGTTCAATTCCCCAGGACCCACATAAGCCAGTCCCACAGGTGGTGGCCCTGGTGTTCTTTCTCTCTCTCTCTCTCTCTCTCTCTCTCTCTCTCTCTCTCTCTCTCTCTCTCTCTCTCTCTTTCTCTCTCTCTTTCTGTATCTGCTTGAAAATAATAAAATATACAATAAAATAATAAAAAAAACTCATTGTGCCTACCCAAGACTTGTAAATAAAAATAAAAAATAAAAAAATGTCACTTCGTCTCTAGTTGAAAGCAAAAAAAACAAAACAACAACAGAATGCATTTGGGTTTAGTTATGTTCAACATTTCCTCCATCTCTTGATTGTATAATTAGAAAGGAAATCAAGGAATTACTTGCTTATTTGTAACTGTTTAAGGACAAAATTGTCCCAGACTAAAAAAAAAAAAGTCATATAATATTATGAGAGTTAATTTAATTAAGGCAAATAATGGAGAGATCACAATGAAAGGCATTTTGTCTTTCAAAATTTTTTTGGACTTTTTTTCAAGAATTTCCTGATACATCTCGGTGCAGTTAGAGACCCATGACAACCATATGGGACCCATATATCTATCTGCACCCGACTTATACACAATCTCAATAGCCAGTTATTTTTTTTTTGAAATGGAAGTACAAAATTTGGCTATAAATAATTGCTTCTGACAAACACATCTAAATGTACTCCTTCCAGAGTATTATACTTTTTAATGGATATCTTTGGAGGAAGTCTATTTATTGCATTACACAAAGAATTGGTAAACTCTTCTTATTGCATTTTCTTGCAAATATGTGAGTTGTGCAAAAAATGAAAATCAATCTTAGAACTATTAAAAACACAGACAATTTAGGGGCTAAAAATGGCACAGGCTAACTTCATCACTTACATTATTCATAGGACTTGGTTCCAAATGAACTCTGTCTTTTTTTCTTAAAGGAAATCCAAATTTAAAATCCAGTGGTACTTGGTAAGCCATTAAAGTATACTAAAAGCTGTTTCTAAAAGAAGTTTTCCAAATACCAAAAGAAATCGGCTGGCCACTAAGTTGCAACTATAAACTTCTGAGTATTCTTTAAAGGAACAATTAGTTAAGTTGAAAAAAGTCTACCTCTCTATGTATATCTATCATGTATCTATCTATTTTTCTATTATCTATCAATCATCTATCTAGCATCTATCTATCTAGTATCTAGCATCTATCTATCTATCTATCTATCTATCTATCTATCTATCTATCTATCTATCTATCTATCTATCTATATCTATCGATCTATCATTTATCATCTATCTATCCTCTCTCTCTCTCTCTCTCTCTCTCTCTCTCTCTCTCTCTCTCTCTCTCTCTCTCTCTCTCTCTCTCTCTCTCTCTCTCCCCCATCTATTTCCCAACCCCCTTTTCCTTTTTGCTGGTCTTCCTCCCAACACAAGTCCCCCTTCTGCTTTCAAGTTGTATATATTCTATCCCATAAACATTTAAAACTTTTAACTCATAATTAGCAAATTACAGCAAATGCTAGTATTTCCACCTTTACTTAAGCTTTCAAGTGCATGACACATAAATAAGAGGGTAACTTAAAATAGCTTTAATCACTAAGCATTTACTGTGAAATGCTTAGTGTTTTACATGGGAATCAAACAGTAAGAGCCTGGCTCCTGAGTGTGTCTACATGATGAATGAGAATCCAAGCAGTAGAATAAGCCCAGTTCTGTGGAGAATCCCAGTCTGCCATCCCAGGATGTGTGAAGGCTTAGGAAAATTTCCCATTGCTTTTGTAAGTTCTTAGAATGATCAACCATCATGATTTTAAACAAAATGACATTTAACAGTGAAACAGATGACTTGCATATGCAAATAACGAGAGTGGTATGTGTTGAAGGATAATGATGAAAAAAATTGCAAACTATCCTCACAGGAAAGGAAAAGCACATGGATTCCTCTTCCTCAAATGAAGTTTTAAATTGAAAGCCAAATTACAGCAACTTAAAGTGACCCAGGATTTTTTTCTTTCCGATATTACAGCCCATTAATGAGAAAATTGTTTCATATTTCATTTTCAGTTGCCCAAACCACAGGCAACAGCATTTACTGCTTGTCAATTTTCCAGATCTTCAATTGATGATATGTCCTTAAATTCAACTAAATAAAATCAGAATTATCTGTAGCATATGCCAACTTTGATCTCAGAACATTTTATAATTCAGTTTACTCACTAAGTATCATTCATTCTACTTAAAAGTGAACATTGACACATGAATCCTTGTATCTTGAAGTCACCAGGCAATATTCCCACCTTCTGTAGAGGATTCCTTCATCTCACTGCTGCCTGATTGTGCTTGCTTGTGGGTGTTACCTGTTTAGTTGTTCCTCTCTGCTTGGATTTATGAATGGGAGACAGCCTCTTCCACCTCTGATGGAAGATTCCGCTTGGATCTGTGACCTTGAAATAAATCCCTTTCTTCTCTAAACTGTGCTTGCTTTGCATGTTCATCCCAGTAATGTGGGAGCAATGTGGAAAAGCCTGGGAGCAAGGGTGCATCGCACCATGTCCTAAGGAGGAATACTAGTCAGAGACTGTCCACTGGTAAATTTTATTCTGTAAATTCTGTGCACTTTGCTAACTATTTGAGAAAAGTTGAATAAATAAATTTAAAAAAGGACAATCCCAAATGATGTTTTCCTTTTATAATATAGGCATCAATTTATTTTATAAATAAAACCCAACCATTGTAACAAAAGAATACTTCCACAATTTTCATAACATTAAGATGATTTTGGCAATATTTACTGCATTGAAACACTAAAAATATAGTGCTTATGGGAGAAAACACTCTAACAGCATATTTTTGTGTATATTTTCATCTACCCCAGGTATTAGCCTATATTTTTCTCTCCTGTATTTCTAGAGATATAATTATCTATTGGAAATGCATGTCTCCATGAAGAGTTTGAGAAAGAAAAATGACAAGTTATATGAAATAAATTTCTTAAAATATTTTATAATTTTTATTCTATAGGCAGTTTTTAATTTTTGCTTGTGTGTATGTGGTGTGTGTGGGGGGGTATATGCACATGTGTGTCCCATAATAGAGCCCAATGTGCTTGTCTGTGGCTGGGTTGGGTGCAGGACTGAGACACTTGCCTGCTTTCACTGGAGTAGAACATCAGGTGTCTCCTTCATCACTGTTCTGTAGGTTCTTTTTGAGCTGGCCCCCTTACTGATCCTGCGACTTCCTGTCCTGCCTCAATCCAGGGTGATCTCCTGGCCTCTGCTCCCCATTACTAGACTGGGGTTATAGGCCTGGATGGACACACAAAGCTGTTTATTGGGATGCTGGTAATTCAAACTTGGGGGTTTCAGGCACTCATGCTTGTATTTAACCACCCAGCCATCTCTTCAGCTCCTATTTATTATGATTTTTAAATTTTAATTGTAATTTTTTGAAAA
>PVHP010052966.1:0-11024 GCA_004024765.1 Zapus hudsonius
ACTGTGGGAGGATGCACAGAGCTGAGCTCCTGAGCCCCAGTGCACTGTGGGAGGATGTGCTGAGCTGAGCCCATGAGCCCCAGTGCACTGTGGGAGGAGGGTTTGCATCACATGTCTGTGAGATCTTGTTGCCATTGGGCTGGGACAGACTAGGACCAGGTTTCTGTATCCCTGGGGAGGCTGTCTCCAGAACTTCCATCAGGCAGCTTTCCTGGAAGCCGAGTGCTTTAGAGGAACCCTGTCAATATCAGGAAGGAGCAGCTGCCAGGAAAGGGAAGCAGTTGGCAAGTGAACCCAGCTAAAGCCAAAGCTGGAATTCTGGAGTTCATGGACCAGGATTGAGGGCGTTGAATTTCCTGCAAGGAGCAGGGAAGCAAGATCAACGCACTCTGGAATGTCTAGTGAGGAGCTAAAAACAGAGGTGGAAACCCAGACGTCAACTGACAGTGTAGTGAGTTCAAATATCAGAGGCAAGTGGCTGAAGAAACTTTTGATTCGATGCTGATTTTGAAAGTGTACATTTTAATTAAAATTATATGGCATTCTCCAAAATTAGATGCTTTTCTTTTTTAAAAATATTTTATTTATTCATTTTCAAGGAGAGAGAGAGAGAGCGCACCAGGGCCACCACCTTGTGGGTCTGGCTTATGTGGGTCCTGGGAAATTGAACCAGGGGCCTTAGGCACTGGAGACAAGTGCCTTAACCGCTGAGCCATCTCTCCAGCCCTGGATGCTTTTCTTTTTGGCAGAGTGTGTGACCAAATATGATCATAGTATCCATTTTGTGGATCAAACACAGGACTTCATGGATGCTAGGCGAGTGCTTTACTGCTAAGCCACAAGCCCAGCCCTGCCATCCTGTTGTGAACCAGTGATGAAATGACTTAACAAGAGCTCCATCATGTTAATAATCAACCTGCCTCAGTTGTTGGCCGAGCACAGCTGCCCATGCTGATCACAGGCCAAAGACCATTTGCTCTGGAAATGGCAAAGCCTGCTCTGGTAACTCTCCACACAGGCAAGGAGTTTGGAGCTCGAGGAGCTTGGGATTTGCTGTCTTTGGCTCAAGTAGCTTGGAAGCAGACCTTCGACTTGAGTTCATCATCACCTGTCCTAGACTTTCCCAATGCATGTGAAGACACTTCTCATTCTGTGGCTCTCCCACAAGTGCTCAGCCTTTCCATCAGAGCTCATCAGGTGAGGATGCCTCCCAGATAGTTCTGGAGACTCAAGGGCATAGGGTTTATCCTGTGTGACTGTGGGAGCTGGCAGGAGAGGTCACACTGAAAACTGGGGTTATAGCTCACCCTGTGGCTGCAGCAACCACCCTACATCAATTCAGTTATTTCCTGAGGGATGTACTACATTATTCACAGAGCAGTGATGCACCGCAGAGCATTGGATTGATCACCATGGTTCCAGGTTATAATGGAGCTGGAAAATTCCCATAGCCTAATGACGTAGCTGTTCTAATGTGATAGCACAGTTCAAACACATACTACACTGTGTTGTGCAACAGTATAACACATACCATGGTACACAGCAGGCAAGATTTAATCACAATAAATGACAGAGCGGCTGGTGTATGGAGTTACTAGTCTCTACGTTTTATCATGATTTCGGGATGTATTCCTTCCTTATTAAAAGTTGTGACTGTAAAAACGAGGCTGTGTTCCTTCAGCCAAAGCCTCTCCCCATCTTGTGTTTTGCTGACTCCTGTTTGCATCAAGACACCATCTTAAAGGGTTTGCCTGGTCCAGGCAGGTTTCTGTGAACCCACACTAGATTGCTCACACAGCTAAGAATTTCCCAGGACGGAGCAATCACACAGCATACCTGCTGTGTGTTTCCTTATAAGCCAGTTAGGAATGCTTGTTGCCACTGAGGAAGACAATCAGACCATGGGCTTTTCCAAGGGCTGCCAAGTGACCCTGTCCTCCGAAGCTAGTTGGAGGAGAGAGAAGGCACTGTGATCAGGATGCTTGGAGAAAGAGGTAGGGCAGAAGGGGACTGATTATTGGTAAAGAAGGGTCCTCAGTGAATAAGCAGTCCAGAGAGGTAGTCCTTTGTCACATGGCTGGGCAGGAATACTGCTGCCAGGAGTGGGGCAGGAAGGGGAGTCAGGTCAGAAGGAAAGGCAAGCTCTGGAAGAAGGGCTGTGGCTCCTTTAAAGTCTGTCCAGTTGTCAGCAGTGAAGAGCCCTTGAAGGACTGTCTGAAGGATGGTTATCCCAGGGGTCATTTCAACACTGTCCAGGATAATCTGGAGCCAGAATGTCAGGTGAACTGCTGGCCAGGAGACCCATGAGACTTGCGAGAAGAGAGGAGGGTGCTTATTGTCATCTGGTGTTTACCAATGGCTTGTCAATCCAGAGATCCAGCCTGATCACCCTTCACTCACTGCTGGGGATATTCAGGTTTGTAGGTTGTGATGGCCAATACTGATTGTCAACTTTGTTTTATTGAGAAACCTCTAGGGCCTGAGTAGAGCAGACCTTTGGTTATTTCTATTTGGGGGTGTGTTTTTTTTGAGGCAGGTTCTCACTCTAGCCAGGGCTGACCTGTAACTCACTCTGCAGCCCCAGGCTGGTCTCAAACTCTTGGTGATCCTCCTACCTCTGACACCCAAGTGCTGGGATTAAAGGTTTGAGCCACCATGCCCAGTAACTTTGGATATTTCTGTGAGACCATTTCCAGAGGGGAATAATTGTGAGGTAACAGATGACCTAAATGTGGGAGGCTCTATGCCAAGGGCTTGGGTTCTGGATTGACTAAAAAGAGAAAAGCAGACAGGTTGGCACACTTACCTACCTCTCCCGTTGCCTCCTAAGCCACCGAGATGTGAGCCGGCAGCTTCAGGCTTCTGCTGCTGTCCCTTCGTACCACAGTGGGCTGGACCTTCCAACCATGAGCCAATGTAAATCCTGAAGTTGCTTTTGTCAGCCATCCTGACATGAGAAAAGTGACTGACACAGGATCTAAGCTCCTTCCTCCCATTTGCTGCTCGCTGTGTTTCCCTCTCTCCTATTTCCTCTGCTCCCCTCCCCATAACCCCCACCCTGTGAGACCCTCAGCTGCCCCCTGGAATCTCTTGGAATCTACCCTTCATTTCTCCAGGATTGCACGCTCAAAGGGTCATCCCCAGGCATCTTCGAAGATAGAGTGTCTGGGTTTTAATTTCTTTTTCATTTGGAACCCATTATTAGAAAATTTCAAAAAGTGATGAAAAAATACAACAAAATGAACAATGTGAGGGAAATGTGATTCCCAGTGGCCATTGTGAAAAGGAAATCGAGCTTGAGGGTGGACCTCAACGGTCACACCGCACAAGCTGTTTAATATGTGCTCTTGCGGACAGGTGTCCTCATTTTTTGAATTTTTCAATGAAATATTGTTTGTATTTACTTGTATAATGAGGCCATTTGGTGGGTTCGTGTTTTATAATGATAAGAATTTTACTTTTTTTTTTTGCTATTTTTTTTTAATTTATTGTCCATAATGAGTTACAACATTTAGTGGGCAAACAATGAGTTGTTATCCCCAATTCCCCACTGCCCTCCCCTCCCCCCTCCAAGAATTTTACTTTTGAAACTAATAATCAGCATAAAGCAAGTCGTCGGGTAATCATGTGTTAAACACAGTATATGGGCATGCCAACATTGTGACATATTTAAATGACTGAAATTTATGGAACATTTTTCTAGGATTATTAGGCTTCTACCTCCTCAGCATTTGATAGTGAAAACTGCAAAGATTAACTTATTCTATATTTTTCCAATTAGGGTCTATGCTAACAACCCAAGAAATTAATGCTCTGGGTCTGCTAAATATCCTCAAAACCATATGTCACCATCTGTATATGGTAAATATCTAGGGACAGGGGTTGGATTGTGTTGCAGTCAGCTTTCTAGTTGCTGCACAGAAAGAACCCAAACAAAAGTGGCTTGTGGAGGAAAGGGTTTATTTGGCTTATGGTCTCGAGGGGAGACTCCATCCTGGCAGGGAAAACGATGGCATGAGCAGAGGGCTGGACATCACCTCTGCCACAGCACTGTTTTTTTTTGTGTGTGTGTGGAGGAAAGGGTTTATTTGGCTTATGGTCTTGAGGGGAGACTCAATCCTGGCAGAGAAAACGATGGCACGAGCAGAGGGCTGGACATCACCTCTGCCACAGCACTGCAAACAGCGGCAGGAAGGTGTGCCAAACTCTGGCAAGGGGAAGCTGGCTTATAACCCCCATAAGCCCGGCCCCAACAACACAGCTTCATCGAGGTTGTAAAACCCAAACTGCCATCAGCTGAGGATCGATCTATCAGAACCCATTCAATTGTTTGTGGGGGACACCTGGATCAAACCATGACAGATTGTATTGTTTTTGCTAAGCAAATGAATCAACAGACTCCCATGCACCTGGGAATCTCCAGAAAGTTTAGCCTTCTGTTAGGTTATTCTAGAGCTATTAGGGTCTAATTTTTAAAAACTTTGCCAACATGCTTTAAAGAAATGCAATGACTTAGGTGTGTTCCCTAATGCTTGAATTCCCACAGGCTAACTAGCCAAAGCATGTGTGAGGAACTATGAATCCAGACCACAGTAAGGGCTACCTGGAGGACTGTGAGCGCAGCTTCTACACAGCTAACAATTTCTTTCTTCTCAGAGAAGAAAGAGATTCTTGGAAAAGAGACAGAGTTGGTTCTTTGTAACTACTGGAAAAAAGGATCACACCATGCCTTGGCTGGGAGCCAGTGGAAACCCTGACTCCTGGCCCTATGGCCTATTGTAAAACCCAGCGAAACGTGCATTCAAGTCTTGCCTCTGGCTGGAGGTTTGTCTCTGCTACCAAGACAACATCTGCATTTTCACTGTGCCCTGGGATGGTTCTTCATCCAGTGCTGGGGATTACCTCAAGGAAGGCACAAAAGGAAAAGAATATTTGGAAGAAACATGAGAACAAGAGAGTTTCTTTTGCTATCACGATGACGTATTCAAAAATACTTCTGTAAACAACTCATAACAGATAAATTAATAGAAACTTCTGGTAAGGGCTTTAGGGAGTGCCTTTTTGTTTTGGACAATAGTGTCTGGCCTTGCTGATAGTGAAACAATTGGGTTTTGGATAATAAGAGTGTCTTCTACGTGAGCAATGCGGTAAGAAACTGCTTTGCAAGCCTCTGGTGTTGGTTGTGGCAGCACTGTTCAAGAGAGCCTTAGTTCTTCTCAGTATCATCTGTGTGACAACCCACAGGAGAGGGTTAGTTTAACGTAGATACTGAGACAAGCTTTGTTCTCTTTGAGGACTGGTTAAGTTCTCTATTGAAAAATTCCTTTGCAAGTATGTCTTCTTCATCCACTAGGCTTATGGGCTCTATATAGGCAGTTTGCTTTCCCATCTGGTATTCGCATTATAGTCTCATTGAATATTCTCTAGTCTGATTTTTAATTGCTCTTCTCCTATGCTGTGGTATATATTCCTAATTACTTGGGCTATCATGTTGGTGGAATGAGAAGACTGCTGTCCTTGGTTTCTTCATGCAAAGCCAAAGACATTTCTTTGCTTTGGTAATGAATGCTGGAATCAGTTATGAAAATGCATGTAGCTCTCTGATGCACACCCACACCCACATATATATATGTATATATATATATACATGTACATATATATGTAATTAATGGCAGGGACTCCGTTGTGATAGTGTGTTTGCTATAAGCAGAGTAAATGGCAAGTAAAATGCTATGTAGTACAAGCTTTATCTAGGGGCTAACTCATTTTGGGGGTGCTTCTAGCATTTGTTGGGAGCGATGAGTGTGGAAATACTTCTTGGAAGTCTTCAGCGATGGGATAAGATCCTAGGAAGGTTTCAAAGCTTTGCACCTGCTATTTCCTGTGGAATCTCTTATTTCTCAACTCTATCTCTCTGATTTTGATGAAGCAATTCCTCCCTTCTCTCTAGTTTCTGATGAGTAGTCTTTCAACAGGAGCTTGGTCATGGCTGAGGGCATGGCTCCTGTGAGGAGCTTATCTGCAGATTCAGTGACTGATTCCGCCAGTTTGGTCACTAGAAAGGGAGCTGAGATGAGGAGGAGACGTGAACAATAGTTCCCTGCCTCTCACACTTCATTCTTACAACTTGGCCAAGTCTTTAAAATTGGGGTAAAACGTACATAACATAAAACTTGCCATTTCAATGATTTTTTAAGTGTATAATTCAGTGACATTAAGTATATTAACGTTGGTGTACACAGAACGGTTGCATGTTCTTAACTGAAACTCTGAATCCATCAAACAACCATTTCTCCCTTCTTCTGCTCCTAGCAGCCTTCACTCTACTTCCTGTCTCTATGAATTTGACTTCTACAAAAACTAAGTATTAGTCAAGTCATGTAGTTTAATTTATTTCACTAAACACAGAGTGTTCATGTTCATTCATGTTGTAGCGTATATTACCATTATCTTCCTTTAAGATTTAATGTTCCTCCATTGCATATATACAGCACATGCTATTTATCTACCTCTCTAGAGAAATCTGAGGATGTCTATGTTTTGCCCATTATCATGGTTTGATCCAGGTGTCCCCCACAAACAAATGAATGTGTTCTGATAGATCGATCCTCAGCTGATGGCAGTTTGGGTTTTACAACCTCGATGAAGCTGTGTTGTCAGGGGCAGGCTTATGGGGTTATAAGCCAGCTTCCCCTTGCCAGTGTTTGGCACACCTTCCTGCCGCTGTTTGCAGTGCTGTGGCGGAGGTGATGTCCACCCTCTGCTCACACCATCGTTTTCCCTGCCAGGATGGAGTCTCCCCTCGAGTTTGTAAACCACATAAACCCATTCCTCCACAAGCTGCTTTTGCTTGGGTTCTTTCTGCGCAGCAACTAGAATGCTGACCCCAACACCCATTGTGAATAATGCTGCTCTAAGCACGAATGAGCAAATCTGATTTTTTTTTGCTGGTTTTTAATTATTTTGAGTTGATAGGAGTGCTTCTTATTCTAATTCCGCTTTTTAACTTTGTGTGAAACCACTGAACTATTTTTCTATCATGGCTGTTGCATCATATTTTATTCCCACAAGCAGTGCACAAAGGTTCCATTTTTTTTTTGCCACAGCCCTGTTATTTTGTCATTTTGTAATGGTAGCATACCAATGAATGTGAAGTGGTATCTCACTGGTTTTAATTAGCATTTCCCCAGTGAGTAGTGATGTTGACTATCTTTGGATGTGTTTATTGGGCATGTGAGTATCTTCTTTGGAGAGCTACTTATTTAACTTCTTTGTCCATTTTTGAATTGAGTTTTTTTGTTTCACTGACTTATATGAGTTTTTTCTATATTCTGGGTATTAACATCCTACAAGAGATATGGGCTGCCAATCTTTCCTTTCATTCCATGAGATCTCTTTTACAATCTCAATAGTGCAATTTGATGTACAAATTTTATTTAAGGAAATGCAAGCATTTTGATAATTTTTATACATGTATATAGTGCATTTTAGCATAATCACTTGCCATTATATTTTGTCCCCCTCCACACACCCTTCCCCTGAACTCCTTTCCAACTAGTTTCTATTCTATTTTGATGTCTAAGTTTTTGACCCTCCTTCATCGTACATGCTGGGATATTAATGGGAGCACTGGCGTTCAGGTCTTGTGTGGGTAAATGCAGCCACCGTTGCACCATGACTACCATCATCCAGAAAACATCATTCCAAAGCACCTCTCCCCATTCTCTCACTCTAATATTCCTTCTCCCCCCTCCTCCTTCCACTGTGAGTCCTGAGCCTTGAAAGGGAATGTGTAGATGCCTCATTTAACATGGAGCACTCAGCAAACAGTTATTTTCAACACTTTGATGAGTTCGAGTCCCCACCACCACCACACAGAGTGTCATCCTTCTCTTCAAAAAGAAGCTTCTCCATCAGAAGATGAGAGCAACACTAATCTATGGACATAAACATAAATATTTTAAGGGCCACTAATTTGATGGGCATAGCATATCCATCTAGCCAAATAATACTAGTGGCTTCTCCTCTATGCCCTATGACTTCCCCAGCCATCAGCTTTTGACTAGGTTTTCAGTACCAGGCAGAACTTTCCTTCCCTGGAGTGGGTCTCAAATCCAACCAGGGCATTGGTTTTCCCCCATCACAGTCAGACACACCTTTCCTGTCTGGCCAGTTGTGTCGGTCACAGGATCTGCTGCTTGTTCAAACCGTGGCTGGCTTTTCTTTCCCAGAAGGCTGCATAGCACTTTCTAGCACTACACAGCTAGTCAGCCGGGAAGGGGCTCCCAGCTCAGTTCCAGATGCATATCTCAGTGTCCTGAAATTGAAACATGCAATGCACAAAGGGTTTTAATTTTCATGAAATCCCGATCATCTAGTCTTTTCCTTTGTTGTCTCTACTTTCATATCATATCCAAGAAATCATTGCCAAACTTGATGTCATGAAGCTTTTCCTGTTTTCTTCAAAGGGATTTATCATCTTAACATTTGGGTCTTTGATCTGTTTGGAGTCAATTTTGGTGCATAGCATAAGATATGGATGTTTAAGAGAATATTTGCTGATTTTATCTCATAGAGAACAAGGCTGTGAAGTAAAGGGTACCTGTACCAAATTTAAGCAAGAGTGGCAGGGCTGGAAGTAGAGACCAAGCCTTAGAATTTCTTCTCAAAAATAATATTTTGAGGGTTAGACCAAGATTGTCAGATGTAAACAAATTTCAATGAGCAGTAAATTGTTTGGGGATCAACTGCACTGGCACTTTGAGTGGGCATCCGAAATATCTCACTTTCCTTGACATTACATGTAATGATGAGTAGATTTCTCATGATTTTGCTATGTACTGTCATGGACGTTTCCTATTCATGATGACTTTTATTTAAACATTTTCCCTCCTTACAAGTTATTAGAGCCAGTTCACAGCAGGGCTGAATTTATGCATATTATGTGTAAAACCCTGGGTTTAATCTCACCGACCCTCAGACCTCAAAACAAACACCAGCAAGAAAACAGATTACCTAAAATTGAGTTTTAGCTCATCTTACCATAGAAATATTACCTTTATCTATTGACTTCAGGTATTCCTGGTTCTCTTTATCTGTTATACAAATGTACACTGATCTAAGCTACCATCATCTCTCATGTGGGCCATGAAAATGGTCTTATAATCTGCCTTATTATGGTCCTCATAGACCCACAGACTGTCACTGCAGCTAGGGGAACCTTTCCACAAGAGAATTTATCAATAGCCCTGGAGAGATTAAATCCTTACTGAACATTTTCACAGTAAGAGAAAGTGTATGTGTCCTGGACATAGCACTTGCCAGAGGGACAATTTGAAATAAACTTTATAATTTTATATAATGCCATATACACAAAGAAAGACAGAAATATAAAATTACACACACACACACACACACACACACACATGCCATGTGCTCTGAGGAGTGTAGAGCTCCCAAGAAATAAGAATTTTTCCTTGGCGGATGGTGGTGTAGCTCAGAATACAGAGAACTCACTTAGCACTTGGGAGAGCCTAAGTTTGATTCCCTCCTCCCCAAACTGTCTTTTCTGAAGGTTTCCTTTCAGGTACCTAGAAAACCCTTACTTTGCCTACACAGGTGGGAAGGGCAGCTGAGGTTAGGAGGAAGTCAGCCTTTCTTGCATCATTAAATAGTGAGAACACACATCCTTATTTATTTATTTATATTTTGGTGTGTGTGTATAATTCTGTATTTTCACCTTTGTGTTTCTTTCCATTTTTTTTGCCATTTCCAAGTTTTCTTTCTAAGTTATTAAAGTGTGTGTGTTTGTGTGTGCGCACATATATAATATAAATATTACTTTGTACAGCTATTGAAATTTTTGCTGGGTCATCGAATTGATCCTAATTAACAAATGCTGAATAAAGTTTCCTTAAGGAATGCTATACAATTCTTAGTATCCCCTGTCCCTCTATCTTTGCATCTGAGCCCTTTACCCCCTTTAAATAAAAACGTTATATAAGCTGAAAATAATTGATGTAGTGTTTTCATTTTTCTGGCCATTACAGGAATGATTTTGGCATGAGGAATCTAAAATGAAAAATAATCAGCTATGGAATTCTAGTCAGTAAATCAACTCCTCTCCTTTTGAAACAGTTCACAGAATTCCTTCTTCTGTGTTAAGTGGCAACAGAGCATCTATCCTATAATAACAAGGTAAGTGCAAGGGAATCAGACAAGGCTTGGGCTAAGAGCCCGTTTTCTTTCTCTCTGCCACTCCCAGCATCAAGAGAGTTCATGACAAAGCTTTTGCCCTCGTGGGGCCTTAGTTCTTCTGACTGTAAAATTAAGATGTCTGATTAAATTGCCTGTATGATATACCCTGGTGCTCTAAAAGGCCACCAGTTTCTAATTTCAATAGAACTTTTGGAGTTGGTAAATTTCAACCAATCACAACCTAAATCAATTCAAAGAGGCTTAAGACACACTGAAGTCATTGTTTAGAAGGCTTACCAGAGTATGCCAAGACAGGACAGAAGCAAGGGATGGGTTTCACCTCTACTACTAGCTGTCATTGCTGTGGGACCCTTAAATCGAACCTTAAATTAATTTGATAAAACATATTACCTATCCACTTTCTTCTTCTTTTTTAATTGTCCATAATGAGTTACAACATTTAGTGGGCAAACAATGAGTTGTTATCCCCAATTCCCCGCTGCCCTCCCCTCCCCCCTCCACTGGATAACCTCCTCCATGGGTCGTCTGGATCAGTCCTTGTGACAGGGGACCATGGATAGCCTAGTATTCAGCCAGGTTCTCCTGGCCATGCATCTGGATAATCTCCCCCACCACGGCTCTCACAATCTTTCCGCTGTATCTAACATGTTTTAGTAAATAAAAATGTGTAGTTGAAAAAGAAATTTTAGAACAGTATGTATGAGAATATCGTACACATGAAGGAAAAGACCAAAATTCAATCACACCTATTATGAGGGACTTTGGCATTGTGACAGTAGTAAGAAGCTGTGTTTGGAGGCACTGAT
>PVHP010052967.1:0-11014 GCA_004024765.1 Zapus hudsonius
GGTAAGGAAGACCGAGATGAGTACTAAGATATACAGGATCCCTTGCCACAAGGACTAATACAGACAGCCCACGAAGGAGGATATACAACTGATCAGGGATGGGGAGGGGGGGAATTGGGGAAGTCGGGAGGGATAACAACGCATGGTTTGCCCACTAAATAATGTAACTCATTATGGACAATAAATATTAAATTTAAATTAAAAAAAATTGGTTCCTCTATTTAAGGGTAGAGATATAGACAATAATTCCTATTTTTTCCATTTTAAAAGAAAATATTTATTTGCAAGGGGAGAGAGAGAGAGAGAGAGAGAGAGAGAGAGAGAGAGAGAGAGAATGGGCAAGTCAGACTCCAGATGCGTGTTTCCCTTCATGTGTCTGGCTTTATGTGGATACTGGGGAATCAAACCCAGCTCTATTTTCCACTTTTACACTTACATGTTTGAGAATAAAAATGAAGGGATGAAGCATTTACTAGCGTTAGCATATAAGAAGTGAGCCCTAAATGTCACATTCCAACATCACCTTTCTCTTCCTCCATCTTTTCAAGGCTCCATGAGTTCTCACATTTCTATCTGGTGATGTGCTGAAGACAGACCTGTGGACTGCACGTACCCCATTCCCTGTGTTTTGTGGTGAGGGCACAAGTTGCACCAAGAATGTGAGTTAACAATGCCAGGAGCCCAAACATGGATGCCAGCCAAGCCAGTGGCTCTGTGCCACTCAGGAGTGTTGTAGCTGCTCAGGGGTGCTGTAGGCAGGGTCAAAGCAGATGTAAGAAAAGGAGAGGCCCTCCTGAACCACTTAGCACAAAACTGGCAGCTTTATTTCTTGGCTCAGGTAGATCATATAAATGCTGAGGGAAGGAAGTGCTGTTGCTACCTGGAGTGCTATGGGGTTATGGGGTTAAAAAAAGAGATCAATGGAAACTCTACTGTTACCTGCCAAATCTCATTCTCCTCTTGCCACAGTGGTTTAAAAATGAGTTGCAGCAAGATAGCAGTGAGGGTAAACCCTGTGCTAGTAAGGACCAGAGAAAAACAGTGAGTTAACATGGACAGACAGATATAGCAGCAGCAAGAGATGTGGATAGAAGTGAGGGTGCCACATCCCACCTGCTGGGAGAGGCAGGACAGGATGCCACCAGAAACAAAACCCAGAGAGTGGGACTGCCTTTGCTCTCTATCATCTTGATTAGCTGCAGCATCTGGGGACAACTGAAAAAGCATACCTGATTGCCCCTACAATGGGCAGCAGGGCATAGCCTCAACTTGAAGGTCAAAGGTACTAGATGCAAAATATTTCAGAAGTAAAATGAAACTTCACCAATTCTATCTTTTCACTCCTCACCGCTACTCAGCTCAGAGCCTGGGTCATCCTAGAGACCTGTCTCTTCATGTCACCACACAGTAATTTTCAGTCATTTTTTTTAACATTTGAGCATTTTACACTCTCTTACCTCACAGTGAACAGTGCTCCATCCAGACATTACCTAACTCATCAGACTCACTGCCTTCCTGCAAGGGAGAAGGGGATCATCCTCTTTCTTTTACAGAAATGCTGGAGACCTAAAAGATCTCCTCAAGAGTTTGCAATAAATTATGGAGAAAGCTGAGGGAATAGCCCATGAGATGGGGAGCTAGGATTAAAGACTCCTGAAGGGCATTTCCCCCTCCTCTGCCTCCTGCCTTCTCAGCGATTAGAGATCTTCATACTCTCTCCTTCCCTTAATCTAATAAAATCTCTCTAAACTTAAAAGAAAAGCCTTTCCTGCAGTCCCTTCTGCAGCCCTTGGCCTTCTTCTCTCTAGGGATTATCATGACTCAAGCACTTCATAAAGCTTTGGACCCTGGCTCCAAACCAGGGCATCTCTCAACCCTCCAGGGAATGCCCACTGCAGCTGTTTCTGCCTCACTTATTTTAGTGCCACCCATAAGCTACATACAGCTGGGCTTAACCACAGGGTCATTTACCCTGCACATTAGAAGCGAAGAAACACATTCCTTTGTGAGGGTTTGTGGAGGGAGCCTAGGAAACCCATGTGTGTTGCGTACTATGCATTTCATCTACAGCAAACCCTCCCAGTTCAGGAGATAGTTTCATTCCATAAGCAAGTGAGAAATAAGGATGAGATTTGTGCACAAAATTTTTGAAGCATTTACTAAAAAACAAAGGGGAATATTTCATCATATAATAACTCTTAAAATTCCCCACCCTAATGACAATTAAAACCTAACGACTACCAAACCTCTTTTGTGATTTACTGAGTTTATACTAGGAGCAACTGTTCCCCAGCAGAAGAAACCCAAAGGGCAGGTATTACTGTTCTCCTTTACAGATGAGGCAGGCAACCCATGTTCCAAAATTGATAGCTTTCATAGAGGGTACAAAAGATGGGGACCACAAAAGGCAGATGGTAGAATTTGTCCACCCCAACTATCCTGACCTCAATCCTGGGGCCTATGGGCATCTTCTTTCTAGGTGGCTGAAGTCCCCAGTTCTCACGAGACAGCTTTTTCCATAGGCTTCTGAAGTCAAGCCACGTGTTACCACCTGGCTTTATGAATGGATTACATCTTTGTGGGTGGTGCCACAAGGAATTGGCACATAAAGCCACTGGGAGGGCTCTGGATTGACTGCAAGCTAACCGCAGGCTGGAAACAGAATTCCGTGGTTGATGAGTAAAGAAAGGAAGGAAAAAGGAATCAAAGCCCAGAACGGCAAGCCTATTTCCATCTTGCCTAGGAGGGAGCAGGTCTGTTGTGTAAAAGGTTTGATTTAAGGCCATTTAATCTCATTCTCTGACTGAGAGGTTTTTGAGGAATCCTTTCAGACACACATCTGATTATCGCAGGGTTCTGAGCGCTGCTTCCCACTGAGGGCTTTCCTCTTGAGAACACAGAAGCCACAGCTCCAGTTCAGCATCCCAGCCCTGCTTCGTGAATGCATTAGCTTGAAGCAAGGACTCTGCAAAGGATGCTCAACCTACCAATGAAGCATCAACTATATCCTCATTTCCCCAAGCGTTTTACATATTTGCATCTCATTTCATCTTCACACCAAGTATCATAAAGATAATGGAACAGAGGCTGATAGAGGTTCGGTAGTGTGGTGGAGGCCAAATTACTCCAATTATCCTCATTAAAAATCTCTTCTGCATCCCCTACTTACACATGACCCCCCTCTATCAAAAGTATTAACAGAGTAGATAAAGAAGGCCCCTGAGACCCTAACAGGATTTAGCCAAGGGATGGGCATATCCTTGATGCTGCTTTGACTAGGCACACTACCACCTCAGGTCTTAGCCCAGGAACTTTCTAATGATGCATTTCTTTTCTGATGGAAATCGCCTAAAGCATTTTGCTAACAGCTATCACAAAAGCCACTGCCCAGAGGAACAAAGGAGAAAGATAGGGCTGGCAAATTCCCTTTTTAAAATCAGGTAGGAGATTAACTTTCCTTTATTATCAATTAGGAAGTCTTTAGGATTCACCAGCATGTTTTGATAGAGGAGGAGGAGTGGGAGTTAAGTTAGCACCACTAAAAGGTGCAATAACTTTTATTACTCTCGGTGAAAATTAAGGACTGCTTTCATTATCCAAAAGCAATGAGGAAGCATTTTCACTTGGAGCTATAGAAAGCTGCCTGCTCTTCTGAGTCTGGGTGATGCCAGCCCATGTGTTCCTGTCACATGCCACCCCCTCACTCAGCAAGTGTTCAGAAAGCATTAACCAAGTGCAGGCCCTGATACTGGATGCTGGGGACATGGGAGAGTGCTCTGAGATCTCACTCCTGCCTATTACAGAACTTCAAATCTAGTTAGGATGACATCCTCTATGTACAAGGTGATGGGCAACCAATTTAAGACAGCACATAGCTGAATATTTATGACCAAAACAATAAATGCCAAATTATTTAAAGCAACAAAAGGCCGCAAAGAATGAAATGGTTAGAGAAGATTTTTATGGAGAAGGGAATTGGCCTAAATTTTTCAGAGGGCGGATTAGATAAACATACAGACAAGAGGATCCAAGTACAGAGATTAATTTAGGTAAAGAACTAGAGTTCAGAATGAGTGTGGTGAAACTAATGTATTTTATATTTGTGTTTCAAATGACTAGACAGAGATCAAGTGGATTGATTGTCCACTTAATTCCTCACTGGCTTGCAGAAGAGAATTAAATGCTAATAGACTGAATATTGACGGAGGTATAGTGGTCCTTAATGTGATCACCATCTCTTCAGAGGAATGTAGGATGCTTACCCAGATGTGGTGACAATAATTCTGATGTATCCTCCACAGCTCCCTTCACCCTCCCTCAGAGGAAAAAGTCCCCCAAAGTACCATGGATATTAATGATAAATGTAAACGTAAGATGCAACACACTTACATTGTCTCAGACCAATGATCCATTCAAAGAAAGATTCAGTCATTGAAAACGACACCAAGTATATTACACAAAGGGCATTATTGTATTTTGTGACCTCAATCTCCAAAGGTAAGTGCTTCTACCCCAAACACCTTTTGTTTTCTCTAAGGAGCTAATTATGGCTCCATAAAATATCAACTTATGTAAGTTATTTTTCAAGTAATTTGTATTTTCTGCCAGTCTCACCTCTAAGGGTAATTTTTATGTGTTTATTACCCACTGTATTTGGTAATAACACCACCTTTCATTTCTCCCAAATTAATTCTCTCCTTCAAGCTTTAAAGGATGCCCTTTATTTCCAATGCCCCAAGATGTTATAAACAATATCCATTTAATTAGAATGTCTCTTGGCCTTCACCTGTCTAAACTGAAGATTGTATAATCTACCCATACATTAAAATTTCTCCCATCTATTGTTGATTCTTATTGACCTCCTCATGAATTTTCTTGGATCCATATCTTTGTGGTATAATGTTTTTATTTTTCTTAATTTATTAGGTCATCGTTGTCCACATCACCACCTCCACCATCAACAGCAGTATCATCCCCCTCAGATGCTTCTAAGAACTTTATCTGGTTCCCTTGGTATGGTGGTATAAATGCAATGCCCCAATGGCCTCAGGTGTTGGTGGTTCAACTTCCTGCTTAGTTACTGCCTAGTAGAGTTTTGGAAGGTAGAGCTCTGCTGGAGGAATGTGCCACCAGAAGTGGATCTTGGGGTTGAGTCCAGCCCTGTGTGTTCAGAGTAAGCCATGCTTGCCCAGGCTTGCGGTTCTCTCTCTGCTGTGGATGTGTGGTGAAGTGAACCAACTTGTTCTGCCACAATGAAGCTTCCCCTGAAATCTGGCAGAAGGAAATAAACCCTTTCTCCCATAAGCTGCTTCTGGTTGGGTGTTTGTTCTAGCAATGAGAAGGTAACAGCAACATTCAGCCTCATCCACCTTGTAACCCCTCAGCTAGTGCTCCAATGCTGTTGACTTAAGCCAGCGTGGCTTTGCTACCTGGGGTGTGTATGAGTAACAGACCGTTCATGTGACTAGAGACACACCACTAGGCTAACACACCATACCATCTCTGGAAACTTTAAGATCAGATATAACACTCCACTTCAGAGCCTGAGATCTGGCTTGCTGAGTAGCTCATTCAGGGGAATAGGGTGCACACCAAAAGCTCGAGATAGTAAAGGCCAAGGAGAAATTAGAAGAAAGGTGGCAAGAATCTCTCCTTTCCTCCTCCAGGGACAGCTCCAAGGAGGCTCAGTCCTGTGTTGCAAAACAAGCATGCATGCCAAGAGACCTGTTGTGTCTTCATGCTGCTGTCCTGAAGCAGTGGCCAGGATGCTTAGGTACTGTCCTGAAGCACTCTTTCCCTTCCCTTGTTCTCTGCCTTTCCCTTCACCCTCAATGTCCTTGCCTTGAAGGAGAAGCAACAAGAGTCAGTACTTGTATCAAGCTGTGTTAGACAACCTGGGATAAAGGAACTATAAAAATACCACCAAAGATTTATTTAAGAGTCTCGTAGATTCTGGGCTCTATGGTTCTGGTGATATTATAAGAAGCCAATGTTACTGAAGAATCAAAATATACATAAAAAGGAACATTTTCAGGCTAGCATATATTCCATGGCAGAAAAAAAAAAGAGAGTGAGTATAAAATAAGTGTAAAAGACATTCTGTGGGGTGAACAAATATTGGAACAGACAGAAAGTACTTGTATAAGTAAGCCATACTCATCTGGTTGTAAAAAAGGAAGCCTTATTTTTTTTTTCAAAAAAGAAAGGTACCCTTCAACTCTAATTTAACCTTCTCTAGAAGTTGTAAAATTTATTTCTATTGGCTTGACATTACTGTATGTGGAATACTTTAATGTCGATTGCACAGTGAAGAAATTTCATTACGGCCCTCTATCTTCCACAGAAATATAAAAATGTTAAATTAAAAATGTTGAAGTAGTGGTTTCTCTAAGACCCCTCGGTTAATGCTTTTTGATTCCGAGAAGCACCCATTCATTCTCTTCAATATCAAAACCCATTCATCACCCATGTCATAGCATTTTCTTTTTCTTCCTACTCGGTTTTCTTCATGATCAAGGAATTGGACTCACTGCTCTATCATGCCCGCCTAGGTCTGCAACATGAGACTCTACCCACTTTCATTCTGGGTAATAGACACACATGGTCTTCTCTCTGTGAATGCTTCACCTCGTTCCTGCAGAAGAAGGGTGACTTGAGGGTCCAGAGGGCCCTTCTGGACCCCTGGTTGCCTCTGTCATTTGTACAGATAATCCAGTGACACAAGTTTCTCAAGCCAGAGGCATCTGATATATTTGACCCAAGTTTTACAAGTCTACTCTCAAGCTCTTTCAAAACTGCTGGAATGGATGGCATCCCATTTTGATGATTTATTTTAACAGTCTGTCAGGTCAACAGCATCCTGTACTCATATGATTCAAAACATAAATGTTTGCTGTAGATGTAATTTTTCATGTCAACTTATGCACCAAGAGAAAATGGCCTTTATTCCAGAGAGATGCAATTTCTTTACAAACAGTAACTTGCAATGCCCTAGTGAAGCCGGGCATAATGTTCTGATGAAGCGAAGTAGCACTAATAGAAATGTAAGTTTTAATTCAGTGAAGACATATTTGAGGGGTATTTCATTTTTTTTTTTATTAATTACAACCCTATGGCGGGTATAAGAGTTGTTCATATAATTTTCTGGTATGAGTTTGAGCAAATAAATTTCTGAAGAGGAGTCATAAATGGAAAGTACTAGATAAAAATGAATATAAAGAGTATATATTTCTCTATTTTCATACACCTCTTTGGAGATTACTCCTTCACTCAGTAGGCTATAAATGCCCTGTTTTCTCATTATCCTCAAGACATATTCTCTACCTTGTATTGTACTTTATTATGGTTAAATCCAAAGAATGTAAACTTTAATATTTATTTTTGTTAAATTGAATCAAAATTCTAGGAGTCAAAACATCACTAAAGAGTTAAAGTTGTTATCCTTCATTTCTCTTTGTATTATTATTTCCAAAGCTGAACATGTTACTTTTGAAAAAGCCAACAATTTAATGAATATTCTTTTCCTGAGTTTGGAGAACTAACAGTACCACTGCTATTTTTGAAGTTGGTACACGTCTGTTTTGCGTGTATGCACCAAATAGGAAATCCCATAAGTGATTCCTGAATTAAAATCTAGAAAAAGAGGGCTGGAGAGATGGCTTATAATTGAGGCTTTAGCCTGCAGAGCCTAGCAACCCTGGTTCTACTCCCCAGTAAAGCCAGAGGCACAAAGTGGTGTATGCATCTGGAATTCCTTTGTGGTGGCTGGAGGCCCTGGCATGCCATCCCCTCTGTCTCTCTTCTCTCTACCTCTCTCTGTTTGCAAATAAATAAATAAAATGTTTTTTTAAAATTAAAAATATCTGGGAAAAAATCTGTGAGAAAATGATTCCTCACTTTCCTCTGATTTCAAAAATTTATGGTTTTTGGGAAATTGACACAAATCAAAAAAGACCATCTCCCTTGAGGCACCCAAGAGAAAGTGCTGTTCATTTTAAAGAATAAATTGGAACTATAGAAACAGGTAGAACTAGAAAACTAAACCAGAAAAGTCTATGTCAAGCATTGGCTTTAGGATAGATTAATTGGAATACCTTTGCTCTGAAGATAAGGTGAGGGCTACACATTTTTTAAACCTTGAAATGGGAACATGAAAAGTAATAAAAAAAAAAAGGAGTTTGAATCACCTAAGAATATAGAAGTAATCAGGCTCTGGCTGTCAAAGTTGTAAGTGAGCTCCTAAGGGTGGTGCTATCTTTAGATCACTCAGGCTTTAAGAAGGCCGAGTAGGGGCTCTGAAGATGACTCAGAAGGTAAGCACTTGTCACACAAGTATGAGAATCTGAGTTGGGTTCCCTAGAACCCACATAAAGCCAAACACGGTAGTACACATTGTACACATCTGTACTCCCAGCATGCCTGCAACGCGATGAGAAGCTGAGGCCAGAGGACCCCTGAAGCTCACGAGCCAGCTAGCCTGGGATATGCAGCAGTGAACTCATAAGAGACCCTGCTTCAAACAAGGTAGGCAAGGGCCATCCTGAAGCTGTTTTCTGATTCCCACATCTACATACCTGCACATGCACATACACACACACACATGCACACAGAGTGAGAGAAAGAGAGATTTAACAACAAGCCAAAAAATAATAACTAGATGAAGACATTGTGCCAAACTACTCCAGCCAATGAAACTGTCACATTTCACAAAGAGTGAGATGAATCTCAATTGGGCAACAAACTACAGTACACTTCGGGCAATGGAAAATTGTTCAGTAAGCATGCGTTAAGGGACAAGAACATAATTTCCAGAGATGTGTAACCTTTGAGTTCGTAGAAGAAATGAGAGAGACTTCCAAGTGCAAAGTTCATCCCAGACACTAATAATCAGACATGAATGGGGAAGATGAAACTAATCATCAAAATCAAACTAAAGATCATTGGAGGGTTTTAAAACAGCAGAGTATATGTGATAAGTAGAAGTTACATTGAGAGCAATTTTTTGCAGGACTGGAGGATCTCATCAGAAAAAGAAACAAGTTGTTGGAAAGGATCATTGCTGTGACCAGGTCTAGAAGTACTGGTGGCCTGAGACTAAATATCCTTTAGTGTCTACCTCACAAAAAAAAAAAAAGATGACCATAAAGAAAGGAAAGGGAAGGCAATTAAAATCTAAAAAGAGAGAGAGAGAAAAGGAAGAAGGAAGTAAAAGAAAATCACCCTTCATTCTTGAGCCCTAAGGATGTGCTAAAGTATACTATATTCTCTTCTTGGTACACTCATTTTCACATCAACAAGAACCATAATATGTCAGTACAGTCATCTGAACTTCACAGATGAGGAAACTGAGGCTCATAGTTGATATTTGATAATTGATAATTGACTTGCCCCAAAGTCACAGAGCTTGTGAATAGAAACCTCATTTGAGGCTAAGCTTTAATTCTGAAATTCATATTTTTTTCAAATTTCTTTGATTTTTTTCCCTTATGTATGTGTGTATGCTTTTGTATGCGTGTTGTATGTGTGGAATGTCTTGTCCATGCATGTAGAGGTCAGAGGTCAACATGAGGTGTCTTCCTCTATTGCTTTCCCCTTCATTATATTTTTTGAGATGCTCAGTTGAACCTACAGCTCACCAATTCATTGAGACAAGCCAGCCAGCAAGCCCCAGAACCACCTATCTCCACCTCCTCAGCGCTTGAATTATAGGCACATGCCACCACACCTAGAATTTTATGTGGGTGCTGGGGATCCAAGGCCATGCCCTCCTGCTCCTATGGCAGGCTTCATCTTCTCAGCCCTGACACTTTCTGTTTTGATGATTTCTTTATGAAGAGTCTTTTCAAAGTAATAATCTTGCTTTGGTTAAATGAAGAGGGCCAGCAATAAAACAAGACCTTGCCCCCATAGGCCTATGTAACTCTGGTTAAAGGCCTAGACTTTTTCTCCAGAGAGAGGAGGTACTCTCCCACTCCAGCCCTATGAAAGGCCAGTAGGAGTCTTTAAATGAACAAGAAAAGAATACAACTTATGTCCCCAGGATGTTCACCTCAGAGAAGGTGGCACAGCATCCCGCTGATACAGATGCTCCCAGAACTCCCCTGTGGTTCTTCCTTTCTAAAGGAGGAGAGCCAAGAATACCAGTGTCACTCCTCACTTAGATCATTGCATCGCAGGCCACTGGATGCTGTCCTGTCATTTGCACTGAGGTCCCTGAGCTGGAAGCAGAGTTTACATCCCCACTAGAGTTGGCTAGGGTGACATCCACACCCTTCAGGTAAAGCTCTAAAGCCCCAAGATGCCTCTCATTAGAGACCCTAGCTTGTTAAGGCCCATCACACACTGTCAATGGTAATTAAATCAGGGATTAGTGTCACCTAGAGAGTTTGGTGTGAGCCTGGTTCATGTGAAAGCACTTGACACTGAATGGTGAAGGCAGACAAGGTTACCTTTAGCTCCTGCCTGCAGCCTCCTCTCTGAGGCTGGCACAGGGACTGTTGGGTCCCTTGAGCAGGAGAAAGCTTTAGATTTCAGTTTTCCTAAAAAATGTTTCCTATACTCTGAGACCCAGTTTGCACTTATTAGATTTTTTAATTAAGGTGCATGACACACTTCACTTTTCAGAACCTATTAAAAATACCTTTCCCTTCAGTCAACAGAAATTCTTTTTGTCCATCCTCCCAGTGGCTGGAGCTGCTCAATGATCCTAGATGCTGTGTTTGCTTGCTGGCTGCCTTTAGTACAGGGAAATATTGGTTTCATCTACTTGTGAAGATATAAAGTAATACAACCTTTCTGGAAAATGGTTTGGTAATATGGTCTAAGAGTTGTAAAATATTCATAACCTTTTGATTGAGTATATAATTGTACTTCCTGGAATCTATCCTAAGAAAGTTATCAGGAATACAAAACAAGGAATGCAACACTAAAGATAATCACTTCAGAATTATATATAATTACAAAACATGGAAAATCAATATTCAGTGGAATATTACATTCATGTATTAGAATAGCA
>PVHP010052968.1:0-10915 GCA_004024765.1 Zapus hudsonius
ATGCAGCCAAGAATGACCTTGAACTTCTGATCCTTCTGTCTCCATCTCCAGTGGGCCGAGATTATAGTTGTGTGCCACCACACGCCGTTTATGTGGTGCTGAGAATCCAACTCAAGGTTTGCTGCATGCTAAGGAGGCACTCTACTAGCCGAGTTGTATCTTTAGGACTGAATTACCTCTTAAAAATTATACTTTCAGCCAGTCATGGTGGTACACATCTGTAATCCCAGCACTGGCAGGAGAACCAGGAGCTCAAGGCCATCTTTGGCTACATAGCAAGTTCAAGGCTATTCGGGCTTACATGAGATCCTGTCTCAAAAAAAAAAAAAAAAAAAAAAACCCTAAAGTAGGTAATAGATAAATAGACCATAAAATAATCCCACTTCCAAATCAAGTGTTTGCTAAAATTCCTATAAAATATTTAAACCAAAAATTGAAAGCTAGCCTCTACACATGCAGTCAGTTATGGCCTCAGAAAAGAGGACTTTGGTCAATGTTCTTCTGTTGTTGTTATTTGGAATGGTTCCAGGTGAAGTTAGCCTACTATAATAGTATAATAGTAGGTATGTGAATCCCCTCAAGCAAACTCTCACCATTTAGCTAACGTGTTCTCTTGGATAGCCGCATACGAACCAAATCGATGGTCTTTCAGAAAGTTGGTGCCATGCTTTTGGATAAATTCTTCGATAGCCCCTCCCCACCACCGGGCATGTCTATAGCTGTTGCATTTTAAAATAAGTGTCCTTTAAAGAAAAACAACATTGGAATCAGGAACAGTCACCGAGTTCCAGCTCTAAAAACAAAGTTAAAGATTAAACATACAGTTTTATTTGATACTATAGCCAATAGAGATAGAAATTTTTAGGCAGAGAACATCAAAGAAGCAGGCTTCTAAAAATTTTGATAGAATTTTTCAAAATATTTAATATGTCAAAAAAAAACCCTGTTGGTTCCCTATTTACTCATTCACTCATGCAAGCATGCCCCGAGGTATTTGCAGAGGACCCAGAAGCAGCCTGGGCTATGAGGAACACTACCATGACCAGGAGAAGAGGGGGATCTGACTCTGAGTTGCTGGACATACTGCCTAGTCTCTTAGATTCTGCAAATATCACTCTGATTGTGCTTGATGTGAGTCATCCTTTCCCTCCTGAGTCTACCAACACTTAGCAAAACCGCATCTTCAACTCCCCTATTCCCAGTGAATTGGGGAAGAGCCAATTCAACACAGCTAATAACCCAGGAGTGCCAGGAAGACTCTCCTCCCTTCCATAGAATTTACTGTGAGCCTGATGGGCAGCCATCTTGCCACCAAGAGGGGACCCATTGGAGGATGACAGAGGAATAAGCCAGGAGGCAACGTTTTGTTTTACTGATTTTTTTGGTGGGGTTTTATTCAGAATTCATTTGCAACATTTGTAAATCTGTAACAAGCTGAGAAAATATATCATAACGACATAGACTGAGTTTCAGAATTAATCGCCCAATATGGCTGATGAATTTTCAGTGCTGTAAACCAGTTTGCATTTTTTTTCTGCCCCATGATCAAACTCTCCTAACTTGTTAAAGATTTATAAATTCTGAATAAATTATGGAAAGTTTATTGGATGGCCAGGATCAGAATTAGTGACTGCCACCAAGAAATGAAAATAAAATATCTTAAATTGTTCAAAGAAAATGAAGAAGCTAGATTCAGCTGCCTATCCACCATCTAAGCAGAAACCCACCACCACACTAGTGTAAAGAAGGCCTAAATCAGGAGGCGCTCATGTGTCATCACTAATAAAATACATAATGCCTGCTGCATATTGGAGCATCTTTTCAAGATATCTTTCTCAAAATCTGTAAAAACAGATTCTGTGCATCAAATCACTTTTTCAGGTATATATCAATAAAAGATACTGGTTTATAAAGAAAAATCGGATTTTTAAAATGTAAACTATCACTGTTTAGTAATTGGAAAGTTGGGCAGTAAATTTTGTTAAAATAAACATACATCTGACCATAGGACCATTTATTCTCTGTCGCATAAATGATACTCTGTTCTTAAATATATATACAAGGAAAGAGCAGTTGCATTACTTCAGGTTGAGAGTGAGTACCAAATAAATGTTTTCTAGCATCTAAATTTATTTTACTCTGGTCTCACAGTTGAGAAAAAAACCTTGTTTTTCAGAAATTTGGGAAGGCCGAATGTAGTGGCTCACAAT
The DNA here is from genome assembly GCA_004024765.1 of Zapus hudsonius. Taxonomy (NCBI): domain Eukaryota; kingdom Metazoa; phylum Chordata; class Mammalia; order Rodentia; family Dipodidae; genus Zapus; species Zapus hudsonius. The sequence continues at coordinate 2,211 of PVHP010052968.1, forward strand.
TCTTTTAATATCAGCACTGTGGAAGCTGAGGTAGGAGGAGCACTATGAATTTGGGGTCAGCCTGGGGCTACAGCTTAAGTTCAAGGTTTAAGTTCAAGGTCGACCTGACCTAGAGATAGACCCTTCCTTGAAAAAAATAAAAAGATGAGAGAGAAAAAGAAAGATTGATTTGGGGAGAAATATTTTTTAAATATTTGAGGTTTCTACCTTGAAAGATTATCGATTCGAAGTCCATATTTTGTTTCTGTCTCTTTCTTCCCCACTTTGATTCTGAATTCTTTATCCACAAGGAGGACGAATGCAATAGCGCCACTGTCTGGTTTCATGTACAGTAAGAAAGAATCTTTCACTATTAACCACCTGTAAGGAGATAACAAGATATTTAACACTGTTTGAATAACAGAAACAAGAATAAATTATTATGACAAGCCTTAAGTGAACATCAAGCAGACAGTAGACATAATTTCATGATTTACATGAGGAATTTATGCTTAAAAAAATCAAATGTTGGAGATTGTGGTGGTTTGACTCAATGTCCTCCATAAACTTATGTGTTGTTCTAAATGCTTGATCCCTAGCTGATGGCAACTTGGGAATGAGAACCTTGTGTTATTGGGGGAAGGGAGACTTATGGATGTTAGAGCCAAATTTCCCTTGCCAGAGTTTGGCACACTCTTCTGCTGCTGTTGGGTCTGATATTGGCCAGGAGGTGATGTCCAGCCTCTGTTCAAGCCACCTTTTCCCCTGCCATCATGGAACTTTCCCTTAAGTCTATAAACCAAAATAAACCTTTTCCTCCCAAACCTCCTTTTGGTCAGGTTCTTCGTGCCAGGAATGAGACACTGACCTATAACAGTAAAATTGATGCCAATGAGAGGAGTCATTGATGCTAGATTTGCAGAAGGAATATAGATGGATTGGAAACCTCGGCCTAAAGGACACCTTGCAGTACTGTAAGTACAGCTTGATGGACCATTCTGGTCAGAGTTGAAAAGACATGAATGCAGAAAGAACTATGGACTGTGAGGTTTGGCTTATGTGGGCGAGAAAGAACATTGTCAGGACTATCTAGAAGCAATTTGTGTGAGAATCTTGCTGTGTTCTGCCTGCCTGTGTGCTGAGAGCTTGTGCAGGGTTGAAATGGACTGGTGTGAGCAGATGGAGATGGACAGAAAGAAATGAAATCTTTGGGCTGAAACTGCTGCCCATTCAGCTGCAAAAGTTTGAGAGATGACAACCATTGATATTGGGCCAGGTGATCTGCATTGGGACAACAGGAAGAATGTGGACTCTTTTGAGTCAGAGGTCTGAATCCTGAAGGAGTTTTTATGTTCTTCAAAGTCGGCTTTATTCCCCCCTGGAATAACAAGTTGGTAGTCCACATGGTACTATGGAGTATAACAAATACAGGAAAGTGGGTTATTGGATTTGCAACACAATCTTCTTTTTCAGAAATGGCGATGGGCTGGTTTGTTGCATCACCTACATGAAGGCTTGATGGAGCCATGAGGAAGAAATGTGGTTGCAGTGGAGACTCAGTGGAGATGCCAGGATATGGATGGCTGCCACCGAGAGCTGCCAGCACTGACTGAAGTTTTCTGGGAATGTGAGTAGCTGAGCTGGGGGTAGGGGGGTAAGGGGAATTGGAACTCCAGAGACTGGTGCTGGTGTTGGCGTTGGGATGCGTGTGTGTGTGTGTGTGTGCTGGTGTTGGTGTTGGGATGCATGTGTGTGTGCTGGTGCTGGTGTTGGTGTTGGGATGCATGTGTGTGTGCTGGTGCATGTGTGTGCTCATGCTGGTGTTGGTGTTAGGATGCATGTGTGTGTGCTGATGCTGGTGTTTTGCTTGCTGCAGTTATTTCTCTCTGCTTGGATCTTTGGAACTAAGTGGCTTGTTCCAACATTGAGGGAACTTTCCCTGGACCTGTAAGCTTGAAATAAATCCCTGCCTCCCATAAGATAAGTCTGGTTTGGATGTTCATCCCAGAAACTTGCACCTGTCTATGGCAATGCTCAATGAGAAAGAAGAATGTCTCAAATGTAATCCCCTCAGTTTGATGTCTATGCAAGAGCTTCACATTGGAGACGTATGGTGACCAGCTGGGAGTTCGCAAAGTGGACAAAGCACAGAGATAAGTCTCACAGAGCTGCTTACTAGGCTAATGGGGGCACAGACCATAAGCAATCTTGCCAAATTGGGTAAGTCCCAGAAGAGCAGAAAAGATGACAGGTACAAGGCAGAGCGAGTCCTTGGTCCTGGCTATGATGAGGTGGTGTCTGAGAAAGGCCAGGAAGAATCATTCTGACAAGTGGAGCCCAGAGGGGAACAGAAGTAAGGTCACCCCATGGGACAGAGGGATGTGGGCAAATTGCATTGTGGGAGAAGTGTGTGAGTTTGAGGGCTGAGGAGAAAACACTGACAGCAGAAAGCTGGTGGACAATAGGAACAGGACAAGGTAAGGGCCTGAAAGTCCAGAAGACAGGTGACTTGTCATGCATGGGACCACCATTTCTCTAGTTTACCTATGACCAGAATCTCTTGGGATGCTTATGAAGAAAACAAATAAAAATCAGATAAATAAATCCACCCAGAAGGCCTGGGAATCTGTTGTTGTTTTGCTATGAGCATGCATATGCTGTGTTTGTGTGTGTGTGTGTGTGTGTGTGTGTGTATGTGTGTGTGTGTGTGTGTGTGTGTGCACATGTGCAGGAATGTGTGCATGTGGCTGAAAGCAGTAAGAGAGGGACACGAACTTCAAGGTCTTTCCCCAGGGACATATCTCCAGTCAGGCTCTCCCTTCCACCAGCTGGGGACTGAGCATCAGGCTTAATCACAAACACACGAGGCTGTGGGAGGCACTTCATATTCAAACCACCACAGCATTATTCCCCATCCTTTGGCTCTTACATTCTTGTTTGTTAATTATTTATTTACACACAGAGAGAAAGAGGGGGGTGAAAGAGACAAAGAGAGGGAGTGAGAGAGAATATGGGAGTGCCAGGGCCTCTTGCCACTGCAAATGAACTCCAGACACATGTGCCACTTTGTACATCTGGCTTTATGTATGTACTGGGGATGTGAAACCTGGTCAAGAGTCTTTGCAAGTAAGTGCCTTTAACCACGGAGCAATATCTCCAGCTCCTCTTACATTCTTTCTTCCCCTTCTTCTACAGTGTTCCCTGAGCTTTGGAAGGAGTTGGACAGAATTCCTTGATAAGGCTAGAGCTCACTGACTTACCTAAACTAGCTGGCCAGGGAGCCCTAGGGGTCTTGCTGTCTCCACCTCCCCAGTGCTGAGATTTAAGGCATGCACCCCCACACCTGGCTTTTCGATGTGTGCTAGGATCTGAACTTAGGTCCACATGCCGGCATACCAAGCACTTTACCTACTGATCCATCTCCCCAGCCTGAGAATCTGTGCTTTAACAGAAACATAGAGGTAATTCTTAAATAATTCATAATTTATTAAAATAATAAATTGTCACGTGATTCCTTGTGCCCTCACAAAAGAACAGTAATATCATATATATGTGTATATATATATATATATATGAAAAGTATGAAGAAAAAGATGTGATGTGGGCTTTCAGCAAATGGCTGCAGTTATAGAGGACAGCTCAGCTCACACTGTTGTGTGCGTACACAGCACCTTCAGGTCTTGGTTTGATTCAGTACAGCCAGGTCTGAGCCTCTTCATAGACTAGTAAGGATGTGGACAACAGGCTGACATGGCCAAAAGGAAGAGCAATAGAGAAGAGATGGATCCTTCGAAGTGAACACAAATGCAACTTCGTTAGGTTGCTTAGCACTGAGCTTTCATATCTGCCTTTAATTGGCAAGCCAATCACTCAGTAACAGAACAAAGTACCAAGGAACGTGACATTACCTATCTGCCAAGTAAAGCATGCTAAGTGAGTCCTCTGTATAAAATAATGTCAAAACACTTAAGACCTAAATGATCTCTACGGACACCACAAGCCACATTCTGTTTCAGAGCATTATAGTTTGAGACAATGTAGCCACATCTATATTGATTTCTACTTAGGCCTGTTTCGTTCATAGATAGGCTGCCCCCATAAAAGATGGGTGGGTAACATACAGTCATGGGTACTCATATGATATGGTTAATAAATGACAAACAAACCATCAAGGTCACAGTCAGCAAACACCTAGCCACAAGGCTAACATAACTAGAGACAACCCGCCAAAGTGTATCTGAGCTCCCTGTTTATTCTCGTGGAATGAACAAAGAGAAAGGGAGTCTACAGGGTGTGATGGCTCACACCTGTCACCCAGCACTGGGGAGGCACAGGTAGGACAGCACGGACTTCCAGGCCAGCTGGGGCTACAGGGCATGAGAGGCTCCCATCCAAAATGAATTCCAAAGGAAGGTTTCTCTTAGGGACCTGACAGAAAGCAATGGAGAACCTAATGGAATATGTTCTCGGGTAACAATGTTGAGCACATACAGAAACCAAGGAATCCATAAGATGTTAGAGCAGTCCTCAGTGTAAACACCGAGGCCCTGGGTCAAAGGTAACTCTGGTTCTAACTAAAGGGACTGAGAAAGGCCTTTAGACATGCAGCTGCCAGTGAATCAGGAAGAGCCCCCAGCTTTGAGAGCTAGCTGGACACACCTCCCCACAAGGGCTCTGCTTGCTGGAGACTTAAGTAGGAAGTTTAATCATAATGAAAATACCTTAGGCAATACCTCAGGCTGTGGGGTACATATAATTAATTTGAACCACCACAATTATTTCAATTATTTATTTACTTGGTTTTGGAGGGGTGTTAATTTAGAGGCAGAATCTCACTCTATCCCCATGGTGACCTGGAACTCACTCACTCTGTAGCCCCCCAGGCTAGCATTAAATTCATAGTAATCCTCCTATTTCAGCCTCTGAATGTTGCTGGGATTATAGGTGTGTGCCACCGTGGCTTGTGGGTGTTTTGTTGTCTGTCAGCTATCATCCCACGTCTTGATGGTGGAAATGGGTTTTCCATGGCTCTCACTGCCTTCGAAAAATGCAAAAAGAATCTTCCCAGGAGCAGGAGAGGTGGGTGGCAGCTGGAGGCAGGAGCTGAAGGGAGGCGGCACCAAAACTTGGTTTTTTAACAGCGCTGTTTTCCTTACTTACATAGAATAAGTAAGAAAGTGATCAAAGTACAATCGATGGATACAGAAGAAACATCAATATCATAATAAAAAAGAAAAGGAAAACAGTTATGAATGAATGTCACCTTTAAAAGTAGCTCCCATTTAGACACCAGCACCTCAGTCATCAACTGTGGGGAAGGTTCCAAACTAATTTCGTCGGCTGCACCTTATCATCTATAGAAGATGTCTGATAGCTTAAATCCCCCCAATGTGACTCAGGAAATGCTAATATGGGTCGAGTCGTTAATCTTCAAAAGATTTACACAGTTTAAGATGATGACGCATTTTATGCTGGGGAGGATCATATCTTCAATTGTCCTAGATGAAGCATGATTTCACTGGAAGTTTTAAAAGGAGGTCTTTCCCTGCCTTCCCCAGCTGTCCCTTGTCACAGAGGGCACACCTCAGCCATCAGTAACATCTAACTACATTTTCATTCTCATTAAAACAAACCTCATAAATATTAGTAATCTTCATTCTTTTTCATAGCTAAATAATCTTCTCCTGTATTGAAATGCCTCATATTGTTTATTCATCAACTGATAGACATTTATTTGTTTCCACCTTTTAGGCCGTTCTGAATAAATGCTGTTATGGACAACTTTGGGTGTAGACACATTTTTTTCTCTCTCACACATGAATAGCTAGGAGTTGAATTGCTGGGGTATTTAACAATTGTTTAGCACTTGCAAAGAGTGACCCAAGTGTTTTACTACGTGGCTAACATTCCTCATTTTCACCAGCAATGGATGGGGATTCCAGTTTCTCCACAGTCCACCGATATTTGTTACCATTTGTCCTTTGGAGTCTAGGCATTCCAGTGGTTATAAAAGGGGTCTTTACTGTGAATTGACTTTTTGCTCCTTCCTAGTGATGTCCAGTTCTTTCTTTGGATGACCAGTTTTTAAGTCTTTTATCATCTGGGTGTGTCTTTCTTCCTTTCTTCCCTTATTCCTTTACATTTCCTTTCTTTTCCTGTCCGCTTTCCTTTCCTTTCCTTCTTGGAAACTGAACCAGGGCATGGTAAGCACACATGCCCTACCAGATGTGCAGCCCCAACACCTCCACTGGGTTTCATGTACATAACTTCTACACTCTTTATACTAGTTCAATTTGGAAGAGACTATTTAAACGGATACTGAAATATGGATTTTAAAGTACCCATGCCTTGAGTATGAACTATCCTTTTCCTAAGCATTTCTCTCCCCCCATTGATGTCTGTGCTTCAATCTATTTTGAAACTATTTCTCAATAAACTTCAACTTTTCTTCAAAAATATATAATTTAAATCCTTACTCTACCACGGTTTACAAATGATTTGTAACTTAAAGCTAGTATGTAAGTACTCCCCAAACACCCAGCTTATTAAATCAAGAGATGTGAAACTCCCAGGTCCTACCTTTTTGACCATCTGTAGCAGGCTCTTCCATGACCACAGCAATTCAGACCTGGTATTCTGTGTCCCCCAGACCTTTTCATGATCATTCCTTCTCTGAAAGAGATATCAAATTAACCTGTCACGTTCAAGTTTACAATTCACACTTGGCTTGTTTAACCTCACAGTTTGGGACTAAATAAACCAAGGTACTTTCTGTCTGCCACATAACTTTCCCTCTTGTTCTTTGCGCTGGCACCCTTCACTCACTTACTAATTAAAAATTCAAGTTCTTTATACGATCAAGCCCTAATATTGTGAAGGGAAAATAACCATGAGTAAACCTCATCTATTATACAGCAAACATATTACATGCATGCCATACATGTTACACAATACTATTTTTACTTATTTATTTGTTTATTCATTTATTTATATTTTTTGGTTTTTCAAGGAAGGATCTCACTGTGGTCCAGGATGACCTAGAATTCACTATGAAAGGTGACCTCAAACTCACACCAATCCTCCTACCTGGGCCTCAAAAATGCTGGGATTAAAGGCATGTGCCATCATGCCCAGTAACACAGTACTATTTTTAAATGGTTAACTTTGTGATTAGGAGGAGGGTGCTTATATATTGCATGTCTACTGCATTCTCCCACACATCACACTTGCTGTGTGCATCCAATACTCCCAGTGCCGGGATAGAAGGAGTTCATGCTGTCGGGACATGAGAAATATGGAGATCCTGTGCTTATGTGGGTAGGTGGTTACAGTTCTGCTAAGTCTAATGAGGGGAAGCCATTCCATCACTCTGGCAAGCTGCTGCATTGGGTCGTAATGTCCACCAATTTCTCAAACATCTCTGTAAAGGCCCAACTGCTGCACTTACAGGCCTTTGGGTCCCAAATCACGAATGAAAGACAGCTGGCTTATGTCAAGGAATTCTGTCTGAAAAGAAGTAAAAAGAAAAAAAATCATACTTTAGAAGACAAAAATAATAATAATAAAGAGGTAAGGAGGGATGGAAAAAGAGGGAGGAAAGAAGAAAAAGAAATTTATGTATAAATAAATAAAAACCTAGATTAGGTACTGTTCTGTAGCTATTTCCTCCAAATTGAGACATTCTCTCCAGGTGGGAAGAGCATGGCTGAGAGGTGCTGACTCACCTTGGGAAATGTTTAAAGTTATTTATTTCAGTCCTTTAAAATTTTCAAAACCCACTTCCTGCAAATTACCTCAAGAAAAGAAAGAAAAGCAAGCATTTCATTCAACCTCACAAATACAGACGTGAGAATTTTTTCCTGCAAGGTAAATATTAGATATTTCTAATGATATATAAAATTTTCAAGAATAACTGTTCTTTCATTTTTGTGAATCCCAGATATAAGCCCAGATGCCACTTCCTCTGATGGACCATTAGCTGGGAGGAGGAAGGGTTCACCTTCACCTTGATCTGTCTCACTGTAACTTCCATGTGAGCCCAAGGGTTCAATGAAACGCACTTAAAAAAAAATTCCCAATTAAATATATCTTCACAAAGAACTTTTTAAAACAATAATCCCAAAAGTCAGGATCTAGATATTTCTTATACAAAACATGACCGCTCAGCACCATGCATTTTTATCTGATGTGAAAATGTAGTAACCCATAGGTTTTAAGAAATGACGTTAAGACTGTCAGCACTCGGGAGGTGGCAGAGGAGGATCTTGAGTTCGAGCTCATCCTTGACTACACATGAGTTTAATAGAGCTTGGGCTACAGGAGACCAAAGGAAGACAAGTCAAGGGAACAACTTGCTTCCTACATACATATTGTCTTATTTACACAGCTCTTATCATCAAAGAGAACTTTTGTGACAACAAAAGTTCTCTGAAACAATCCATAATTATAGCTTTATAAGATAACAAAATTGGCCCTGGGCAATGGCTCAGTGGAAAAAAAAAATGCTTGCTTTCAAAGCTTGACTGCCGGGGGGCGGAGCAAGATGGAGGACGAGTAACAGCGTCGCCAGGACTCTCTTCGGAAAGGTTTGATCTCTTCAGCTGGGATCCAAACTTTGGTCACCAGCTGGACCTGATTTCGGGCCCCCCTCCCTCCCCAACCCCTGGGCCAGAGCAGAAGGGGTTCTCCAGCAGCTCTCTGCTCCCCAGCAGAGCAGAGGACCATGC